>LBNU01027713.1:14292-49764 GCA_014162995.1 Artemisia annua | reverse complement strand
ATGATGGAAAAATATTTACCAGTTACCCTCTAGTCACATATATACACAAATGCGTGACAAATATTTTACGAAATGGTCACACAAATCGGATCAAGTGTGGCTGTTTATTTGACGCTGGTACATTTAGTCACGCAAAAATGTCACAGTGTGACCGTTCAAAAACGACCATGTGTGACGAAAGGTCATTTTTGGCCTAGTGATGGGCGGAATTAGTTGCTAGTCAACTAACCCAAGTTTACTACTTATGCAAATTAAAATAAAATAAATATCTAAACTATTGTGGTTGTGAAAACAATATGTAGAAAGTTGTGTTTACTTAGATTTCATTACTCCCTAACTATCGTTTACCGGTTAATTGATATGTATGTTACTTGTGTGGATGAAGGGTGTATTCCTAATAACTCATGGAGTGGCATACATTCTCTCCAATTCTATGAGCTCTTATCTCGCCCTATGTCATGCACGGCACAACCATAGGGGTTATAAACAATGGCTCATGCGTTAAATACTACCTTAATAGCCTAGTATGCCTTGGCTACATGTTTCCCAAGACGTTCAAGCACGTTACCATAAAGGAGGTTGGCCAGTTTTCTTGAGCCTAACATTGATGGAACAATCATCCCAACAAACAACAACACACACCAATCAACTAATAATTAATAGTTAGGTTTCATTAGATCTAAGCAAACACAAGAAGAATTTAGCTACACATGTTAATTAGAAGACAAGCAAAAGAGATAGACAACCAACACATAGACGTATTGATTGAATTAAAGTGAAGATTTATCTTTAATTAAGCATGAGGGTTCCAAGGGTTGGAAACCCTAAAAAGTACAGGAAATTCGACTTAGGGTTTGCCCTAAAAGTTCTCCACAAAGTTCCACACTAATGAATGAAAATTAGAAAACTATATATAGATTTTACACTCTGACGGCGTCAGGTTATAAGGGCTGACGCCGTCAGCTCGCCGCCAATAGGTATCTCAGATGGCCTAGATCCACTTCTGACGACGTCACCTTATAAACTCTTCTGGGCCGTCACTCTTTAACTTTACTCCTGACGGCCTACTTTTCCCAACACCTGACGGCATCAGGTGTTAAATCCTCTGGCCCGTCATTTGAAAATTGAATTCCACTCTTTTGTCAAGGCTTTCTGACGGCGTCACCTTGTGACTTCTGACGCCGTCAGGTTGTAAATCACCATCTTTTGAGACTTTGTCGTTTTCTTCACTTTTATGCTCCAAAAACGTCCGAATATGCATGTTTTCCAGAATTCCTCTCAAAAGTACCTAAAATGACAAAAGGAACGATTTAGGGCAATATTTGATCACATTTATACGAATTAGGGATTAAATGACCCCCTAAAAACGTAACACTTTTCGTCTCATCACTTGGCACTAAAGTTGGAGGTAAGATGTCTAGGGTGGATGAGTGGCAGGAGGTCGTGGACAAGGTGAAAGCTAGGTTATCTAAATGGAAATTGAAAGCCTTATCTATTGGAGGTAGATTAACGCTGCTCAAGTCGGTGTTAGGGTCAATCCCGATTTTTTATATGTCGATTTATAGAGTTCCTTCAAGGGTGTTAAAGCTTCTGGAATCAATTCGAAACCATTTTTTTTAATGGTAATGGTTTTAATAGTAAAAAAGCGATTTGGATCAAATGGTCTAGCGTGTTGGCTGATAAAGCTAAGGGGGGTCTCGGTGTAGCAAGTCTATATGCGTTAAATAGAGGGTTGTTGATTAAGTGGCTGTGTAGATTTTATTACCAAAACTCGGCGTTATGGGTTAGGGTTGTGAAAGCTATCCATGGAGAGGATGGGAAGGTAGGGTCGAATACTACTACCAGCTCTTGTTCTTGCTGGTTGAACATTGTGAAAGAGGTCCGATTATTGTTAGAAAAAGGTATTAATGTTATGAATTTCATAAGGCATAAATTGGGGAATGGTGATAATACTTCATTTTGGGAGGATAAGTGGCTTTATGTAGGTGTTTTAAAAGTTGTGTTTCCCAGGCTGTATGCGTTAGAGTGCCCTTAAGGATGTTAGTGTCAGGACTAAGTTAAACGATCTAAGTTTAGACACCTCTTTTCGTCGTCAGGTGAGGGGGGAGCCGAACAGTCTCAGTTTGATTCTTTATCGAATTTGATGCGGGAGGTTGCCTTGGTGCCGATATCGGACAGGTTTACTTGGTCATTGGAAGGGTCGGGGGAGTTTTCGGTGGCTTCAATTAGGAGGGTGATTGATGATAATTATCTTCCTACGGTCAGTTCTAAAACTCGATGGATTAAGTATGTGCCTATTAAGGTGAATATCCTTGCCTGGAAAGTTAAGATGAACGCTCTCCCGTTGCGTTTCAATATTTCTCGTCGTGGTATTGATATAGGTTCTATTATATGTCCTGTTTGCGAAGGTGAGGTGGAAACTGCTTGTCATTTATTTTTCAGATGTCCGATTTTAAGACAGATGGTTCGTAAAATTTCTACCTGGTGGGACGTTTCTTATACTGAGGTTGATTCTTATGAAGATTGGCTTTTATGGTTGGATTCGTTAAGGATGTCAGTTAAGCTTAAAATGATGTTTGAAGGTGTTTTCTATGTGCTATGGTGGTGTATGTGGAGTTATCGCAACAAGACTATATTCGAAGATAAAAGTCCCTCGAAGTCGACTATCTTTGACGATGTAGTTTCAAGTTCATTCCATTGGTGTAGGTCTAGAAGCAAAGTAAAGTTTAGTCGGGATGTATGGTTTAAAAACCCTCATTTAATTGTCTTGTAATCTAGCTCCTTGCTAGTTGTGTTCTTTAAAAAAATTGCTGTTCAAAAAAAAAAAAAAAAAAAAAAAAAAAAACACTAGAAATAATCATCTCAATCTCCATGTAATATATGTCGATACCAAAAAAGATGGGTATGTATCGAATACATGTGCGTAACAAGCATTACAAAACAAGAATCACGTCTAAATAGAAAATTGGTGGTACATCACAACGTTTAGATATCTTCCATAAGCTCTAACTATCAATTTTCAAAAAAAAAAAATCAATTTTATAGGCTTATATTTTCGATTAAACTTATATTAGTTGCATGCAAATATTTTTTCTCCTCATATTAGATGTTTGAATATATTTAGAATTTTTTAAGAAAAATCAATAATTGCATATCCAATCATCGTTTTTGCGGAGAACAAGGGTATTATTCAATGTTTCATAGATTATCTTACAAAAGTCAAATTTAGAGTTGGTATATGGGTGTTGCTCTAATTGAAAGACAAACATGGGTTTAAGTTATAAAAAGGAACCATCAAGATCAAGACGGTGACAATTTTTCTAAACATTCATTTTCTACCAAGATTTACCATAAAATAATCTATATATTGGTTGGATTACAGTGTTGTGTTTTTTAAGATAAGCAACAAATATACATACATACATATACCTATTAGACACATATAGAAATCATGTACATAGATACATAAAAGTAAAAATCTTCATGTTCTTTCAGAAACGACCTGGATATATCTATCAATCTGTGTAGGCTTTTCACTCCTAAGCAGTTTTAGTTCAAATGAATCATATACTATTTTAGAAATTACCGATACGTGTATATTTGTATCAAACGCTTAGGATAGCAGCTGCAAAAAAATTGCATTAGTTAATTGGTAGTTATATGGCCATTGTCGAAGCGTCCAATAGACTTTTACCGAATTCTAAATTACTTTCATAGAGTAGAAACTCGATAAATTAAGACTCAATTCATTAATAAACTTTCTAAGGCAATTTATTTTTTCCAGACCTTGATTTATTAATTTATTGATAAATTAATATCGATTAATTAATAATGTTGATGCATAATCTGGCGCGGACTGATTCAACGACTCTCCCTGAGCCGTTAGTCGTCTTCTCGAGCCCTAAGTAGACCTGTCAACAAAGAGAACCCGTTAGGAGTGGACCCGAGGCCGTAGCCCCGGGATCCACCTCTGACGGTCAAGTCAGTCATTGATGCGATGTAGCATATATGAGTTAGGTTTAGGGTAACCTGTTATGAGATAATGAATAAGGGGATTCCAACCATTTATTTATAGGCATGGATTAGGGTTTAGGCGTAGAGTGTGCCGCTGTCTGCCGGGCCTGGCCCATTGTCTGGGCGCGGGCCAGACTATACGTCCACAAGCCCCCCAAGTCTAGTGTGACATAGTGCGTGGCTATGTTATGCTAGACTTAAGTTCTGTTCATGGCCGCGTAGGCGCAATCAATCATGACGGCATGGCCCATGTGTGCGCAACTTGTGTGCACATGGGACAGATCATACTGCGCAGCCCACATGCGACAGTGCGCACTGGGATTGCAATTGTGATTGTCTCACAATTGTGAAGGTGTCCGTGGTGAAGGTGGATTCCTGTATGCTGCATCCTGGGTAAGGGCGTACCGTTTGTACCAGTAGCGATGCAGCATGGTGCAACAGAAGACGTGCTTCTGTGGCAGAAGTGCGCGCTGTGCGCGGTAAAGGTGGGCGTTGTCTGCGACAAGGTGCGAACATAACATTCGTCTTTATAGCCGACAGAGGACGTCTCCCCTGCGGCAAGATGGTGCGAATATTTAAATTCGTCTTTGTAGTGAGCTTGCAACACCTCTTACGTACGATCTGCTTTCAAATACGCCTGCGTACGATGTGCGCAAATAGTGGTATTATGTACCCTGGTAGCCCCTCAAGTTTGATGGTGCTACTTGTGTAGGAGCATTAAACTTAGTTATGCAAATCCTGAAAACACTTAATGCAAATATTAGAAGTATATGCCGCGAGTCGCAACATATAAAACTTAATGAAGTAAAATATAAATAGCGTGAAGCATAGTATAGCACATAGCATATAAAAGAAATTTTTGCTGTGCGAATTACACCTATCGTGAGGTTTTATAACTATATATATATATATAGTAGCACATAGCTAATCTATAGTGCGCTCATGGCGATTAATTGATCTTTTTATTTTTTATTATAATAAAAACAATGGCGCGGATGGATGTACCGTAACCGCGACTAATAGTTTTTTTCGCACGCACAGACTCAGATAGATGTATCATGACCGCATAGACTCTAACGTTTGAGGATGATCGCAGTTGACCACGGCTTTTGTCTGCGTGCGCTCATGGCGATCGACTTAGCATCGTGGTGCCTGTATGTAACAGTGCGCTCAGGGCACCAATCTGCGAAGATGTCTCTTACACATGGCCTAACGCGGGTAGATTTATCCTGACTGCGTTGTTCGCGTCTAAAATATAAAATAGGTCCGATCGTGCGGACTTGGCGCTCATAGCGATAGATAAAATCGTGTTTATCCAGTTAAGAGATTTATGTAAAATCTTTTTAATATAACATATCTTAAAAGATATGCACAATAAATATGGAGATATCTTTTTAATTTTATCAAATACAAAAAGATTTACTCAAAATCTTTTGAATATTTCAAAAAAAATATTGCGAGATTTACGTGATGCCTTTTGTTCACGACACATATCACAGATACATGAAAGAATAGTTGGTTTATAACATAAAATTTGCATGTAAAGATTATACATGCAAGCATGTAACATGACATGCATGCATACGATGCACATGTATAATCTGTATGTATGTGATATTGTATTGTAGAAGGAATATAAAGCTCAGTCATGAACCGAATCACTTGTTGGTTTATATGTGTCGTGTACAATACAAAGTTTTAAAGTTACCGGCTTTTGAACTCGATAGTTGCTTTCCGGTAATGTGAGAACACGAAACTTGTCGTAGTCATGTCCCACGGATGGCGCCACTTGTTGATGCATAATCTGGCGCGGACTGATTCAACGACTCTCCCTGGGCCGTTAGTCGTCTTCTCGAGCCCTAAGTAGACCTGTCAACAAAGAGAACCCGTTAGGAGTGGACCCGAGGCCGTAGCCCCGGGATCCACCTCCGACGGTCAAGTCAGTCATCGATGCGATGTAGCATATATGAGTTAGGTTTAGGGTAACCTGTTATGAGATAATGAATAAGGGGATTCCAGCCATGTATTTATAGGCATGGATTAGGGTTTAGGCGTAGAGTGGACCGCTGTCTGCCGGGCCTGGCCCATTGTCTGGGCGCGGGCCAGACTATACGTCCACAAATAACTCTTTTAGTTAATAAATTTAAGTGTTGTCATGAATATTAATTTATAAAGTTTCTGCTGTATATAAACTTTAGAGATTTAAACCTAGTGGTGAGGAATAGGTGTGTTTTAAGTTTTAACCTTGTGAAGTGTTGAAAGCAAACAACTGGCAATAAATAATCTTAGTGCAAAAAAATCAACACTACAAAAGTCGTAAGAAATTATGTAATGGAGCTCAGTTTCATATTTGGGAATCAAAAACTTGCTAGAATTCAATTTTTGTTACTCCATATTAGAGATTTCTTTTATCTTCGTAGGATCATCACTTTTTTTCTTCTTAGATACGAAGTCAAGTGATGTTTCTCATTTAGTTGATGCATAGATCTAAGCTTGTATGTATCAGTTTCTTTCTTCCACTACGTTGAAAATGTTTCAATATTATTGACTTTTGCCAAAAAGAAAGGGAGGTGATTTGTACACCATTTTTTTTTCCCATCCACCACTAAATCATGCATAGCAGTGTTGTACTGTGTGCACCAGTGGTGTAATTTAGTGGTGGATGGCTAAAAAAAATGGTGTACAAATCACTTCCCAAAAAGAAATGAAGTGGTAAGGAATTTATGTGAGACTTCTTTTTGGTGAATTTTTGTATACGTGGTTTTCATAAAAGTTATTCCTCAAAGTTCTAGATTCACTATTCGAAATACTAAACAAACGTGTGTCACAAATTGGCCCACAATGAGAATGGGTCTATATAGTTAACAATAAAAATCCACGACAACATTAAGTTGAAGAACAAATGGACATATGCAACTCATATACAGAAAAATAAATATTTATGCACGATGTATTATTATGAAGAAAAGTAAGATCACTTTCGTATCTTGTCTCATTGGCATCCTTTTAACGACACCACACAATTCGTTTTTTTATGACTTAAAGGATATTTCTCTTTGTGGCCCCTAATAAGAAAATTCTAATATTGTCACCTCAATTCCTTATCTTATTTTATTATTCTGCTCTCCTAGTATCTTTATTTTATCTTTTATATATGTGACCTTTATTTTCTGCTCTTAACGTTACTACTACATCATACATTAAATGACGAAGAAGAAAAAAGTTCACATGGGCCGGTTTTAAATCCAATTTTGTGGCATAACATGTGTATGTAAAATATTGACCGAGGATTCGGTCAACTATTGTAGCCACCGCTAAGCCAAGTCAAAATTTTATGTTTGGTCATATTAAACAACTATTCGTGAATTAATTATACGTTATATATGGACCCCCATGATAAGCAATTCTTTTTTTTTTTTTTTTTTTTTTTTTTTTTTTTTTTTTTTTTTTTTTTTTTTTTTTTTTTTTTTTTTTTTTTTTTTTTTTTTTTTTTTTTTTTTTTNAATTGACTCAATATTTTTTTACTTTTAGTTTAACTTTTAGTGTAAGAGTGGTATAATATTAGTCATGAACCCACTGATTTTGTTAAGAACTCTTTCAAGAAACCTTTGGGCTTTGCTCCTAACACACACTTGGGCCAATGATAATAATTATGAAAGCAATTATATGGGCCAATGAGTAGGTTACTGTAATTGATATAGGCCCATAACCTGAGATCAGATGGATATAGGCCCTCAACTCTTGGTTTGATTTGAGAGGGGCAGAGGGCCACTTGAATATCGTAAGGCTACACGCTCACTGGTAAATCTTTCGTTTCAGAAAATCTTACATCATTTTGGAGTGTTTTTGCAAAACCCTTCTCATTGAAAAAAAATTAGACCAATAGGAGAGCTCGATTTTGCCACGTAGGCGAAATCGAACAATATGATTGGCCAATAGAAAGTAAATTTATGAAAACAAAAACTTAAAAAAAGATGAAGCAATTAATAAACTTTAGTAGTTGAATTTTAAATAAATTATATAGAGCTAAGTGTAAAATTACAAGTTTTCATATTTTTTAATAACTTTAGAAAAAATAACCCCTTACACTTTATGCCCCTTATACTTTATAATATTAACTTTGTTTAAAATTTCACGAGTATTAGTATTAGTTTTTAGACTTTCATCCATTAAAATTAACAAAATTTGATAAATATGCGAATTAATTTTAATATTGTTAGTTTTAGACTTTCATTCATTAGAATATTTTTTTAAATAAGGACTCATGTTATTCTATTTAAAAGTTTAATTTATGCGTACTCGGGTTTGAATATTAAATACGGGTAAGGATCCAGTGAGGAAAACTTAAAATGAGAAAAATGAGAAATAACTATAACCGCATATTTGAGATGCCTCGACTTGAATTAGATGCATCTCTATTCAATTAGATGCATCACAATTAGTTTCGAAAGTGATTTTGAAGTGAAAACGATGCAAAGTAGTACTAACAACAAATTTGACCCGCAGAGGACGAAAAATACATAGGATTCGTCTAACTTGATGAAATGCATCTAATATATGTATATGCATCTAATTTTTAGCTAGAAAATATATTATGATTCATCTAAAAGATTAGGGATGCATCTAATTCAAATCGATGCATATCTAATATGTAGTTATAGTTATTTCTCATTCTTCTTATTTTAAGGATTCTTCTCATTTGATCCTTAGTCTATTAAATACGGCTAAATTATTAGTAACGGGAATATAAATATCAAATGGTAAGCACGAGTTACTGTGATATGAAAATAAATATACGCGATTCTACTTATAACAACGACTCATGAAGTTGTTATTTAAAATTTATATGTGAATATCCATAAAAACATTTTAAAAACTTTACGGAGCATATTTTAACTTCATTAACGCTCATTATGTGCTACTAAACTCGCACATTTTGTACAACATAATATCAATAGTTAAAGGTAAATAATAATATCAGCATCAACCTCAGCATGTCTGTCAGTTTAAAACGTTATACAAAGCTAATTTACTTATTTTGACAAGTGATATGCTCTATTAGGCTCCACCTTCTATTTTTTATTACTTTAGCAGAAAGTGTATTGTGCGTGTTGTTAAGTCCGAAAGAAATGAAGAAAAAAAAAGTGTACGTTTTGTGGCGATAGTTTGAGTATTAGCTGATTGATGTTTCTTTCAGTATGTTTTAGATACCAGTTGGTCCTTATGCGTTGTTTATTCGAACTTGACACATTAAGAGACTGGGGATACAAGTTCATCACCAAGTATGCTAAAGTTGGAACCATAAAAAACCCCCGAAACTACACCTGATGCATCAACTACGGATTTACTTTGAAAGTTACTTAGGATATATATTTGATATAATAATTTGCTTATATGGTATATGTGTTTATTGAATTTTAAAATCAAGTTGTCTCTTGAATTTTCATATACTTAAACGGCTAACTCACATAATTCCAAGTTAATGTTATATAAATGCCTTTGTCTCAGACACTGATATGTGTTGCATTAACCTTATTCCAAAGTTGCAATAAAAAAACAAATCTCACAAGTATTTGATGAGTTAATTGCTTTTGAATTTGTTGTAATATAGAATAATGATGATCTAGAAAGAGATGTAACTAATGTGTCTCCTTCACTTGAAAACCTGCTGCGAAAAAATGAGCCGGTTTACTAAAGTATGACTTGCTTAAGTTATTGGAGTTTGGGACTGTTATTTTCTACCAATTATAGTAAGTTTTTAAAGGGTTTTGGGACCGTCTTAATAGTTAGATTCAGTGGTGATTATGATTGTTTTAATGACTGTCTTAATAGTTATTGAAGGGTTTTTATGACTATTTTAATTGCATAATTCAAGGTGTTTGGGATTGTTTTTAATAGCTGAATTGATGGTTGCTTGAAACTGCCTTGATAGCTGAATTCAAAGGTGTTTGAGACTATTTCAATTGCTAATTTTAGGGGTGTTTGGAACTGTAATAACTGAATACAGGGGTGTTGCGACTGTTTTAAGGATTCTTCTCATTTGATCCTTAGTCTATACTGGGTAAGGATCCAGTGAGAAGAAAACTTAAAATGAGAAGAATGAGAAATAACTATAACCGCATATTTGAGATGCATCGACTTGAATTAGATGCATCTCTATTCATTTAGATGCATCACAATTAGTTTCAAAGTGATTTTGAAGTAAAAACGATGCAAGGTAGTACTAGCAACAAATTTGACCCGGCAAAGGACGAAAAATACATAGGATTCGTCTAACTTGATAAAATGCATCTAATATACGTATATGCATCTAATTTTTAGCTAGAAAATATATTATGATGCATCTAAAAGATTAGGGATGCATCTAATTCAAATTAATGCATCTCTAATGTGTTATGTGTAGTTATAGTTATTTCTCATCCTTCTTATTTTAAGGATTCTTCTCATTTGATCCTTAGTCTATACTAAATTAATAGATGTAAAGTTCAAAACATTTTAAGACAATATATTCGGTATTAAATACATGATAAAATTTTTATGTCAAAACACCGTGTGTGCACGGGTATTATAACTAGTGTTATGATATGCTAATTGCTAAACGTTAGCACTATAATAAGTTGAATTTTGGAACAATATATAGTTGCTGATCCAAGCGAACTGAAAAATATTTTTACATAAACATAACTGGGAGTCTAAGGTAGCCCAATGCTGATGTTTCATTGATCTTTTACACATACCTCATTGAAGCTTAGATAAGCATACACGTTGAAGTATACAAAGCTATGAGCATGGTTTGAATGAAGCTGTTGTACTTGTACTGACAAGTTCTAGAAATTTCAAAGGATTAGGAAAGAGTAAATGACAATGTACAGTTGAACAATTGAACCAATATCAACATGTAAGCTTGGTCAGAAGTATAATCTGAAATTGAAATCTATGCAATCAAACTGTTTTAAGGCCATGATTCATCAACCATATATGTTCATATGCCTAGAAAATCTTATGAATGTTGTCTATATAGTGAAACAATATCCGATTTGAGTTGTTTTTGCAGCTGAAAACGTTTGAGTGACTTTCGTGTAATAGTATTGAAGCTTGAGTGGTTGTTGTAGACTTGTACCTGGAAATTTTATTTTTTGAGTGACTGTTGGTTACTGCATGACATTTTCCCCCATTTAAATATGTAACCGTAAAGTTATATAAAGTTTGAAACTAGGAAAAAATGTGGAATTAGAAATGACTAGTTTAAATGTACCTCATCATCAAACCATCTATTTCGTCTTAACCAGGCTGTGGACAAAGCATGCAACACGCTTTTACGCCCTTCATCTGTGGCCTGTGGACCAACGTTTTTAGTTATCGTCTCGGGTAACTTGCAGATAATGTTTAACTTTTGCTTGTTCTGAATACAATCCACNCAAAGGTGTTTGAGACTATTTCAATTGCTAATTTTAGGGGTGTTTGGAACTGTAATAACTGAATACAGGGGTGTTGCGACTGTTTTAAGGATTCTTCTCATTTGATCCTTAGTCTATACTAAATTAATAGATGTAAAGTTCAAAACATTTTAAGACAATATATTCGGTATTAAATACATGATAAAATTTTTATGTCAAAACACCGTGTGTGCACGGGTATTATAACTAGTGTTATGATATGCTAATTGCTAAACGTTAGCACTATAATAAGTTGAATTTTGGAACAATATATAGTTGCTGATCCAAGCGAACTGAAAAATATTTTTACATAAACATAACTGGGAGTCTAAGGTAGCCCAATGCTGATGTTTCATTGATCTTTTACACATACCTCATTGAAGCTTAGATAAGCATACACGTTGAAGTATACAAAGCTATGAGCATGGTTTGAATGAAGCTGTTGTACTTGTACTGACAAGTTCTAGAAATTTCAAAGGATTAGGAAAGAGTAAATGACAATGTACAGTTGAACAATTGAACCAATATCAACATGTAAGCTTGGTCAGAAGTATAATCTGAAATTGAAATCTATGCAATCAAACTGTTTTAAGGCCATGATTCATCAACCATATATGTTCATATGCCTAGAAAATCTTATGAATGTTGTCTATATAGTGAAACAATATCCGATTTGAGTTGTTTTTGCAGCTGAAAACGTTTGAGTGACTTTCGTGTAATAGTATTGAAGCTTGAGTGGTTGTTGTAGACTTGTACCTGGAAATTTTATTTTTTGAGTGACTGTTGGTTACTGCATGACATTTTCCCCCACTTAAATATGTAACCGTAAAGTTATATAAAGTTTGAAACTAGGAAAAAATGTGGAATTAGAAATGACTAGTTTAAATGTACCTCATCATCAAACCATCTATTTCGTCTTAACCAGGCTGTGGACAAAGCATGCAACACGCTTTTACGCCCTTCATCTGTGGCCTGTGGACCAACGTTTTTAGTTATCGTCTCGGGTAACTTGCAGATAATGTTTAACTTTTGCTTGTTCTGAATACAATCCACTACGCCCCCCAAAAGGTGTAGTTTGTTAGTACTACTACTTGATACTAGTTGATAGTCATTAGCCAGATAAGTCATATGGTGTAATTTAATACTCATATTCACATACCTTAGTTTTCTAAGTTATCCAAACACCCGCAATCTTTATAATTCTACAAGACTAACACAAACACACCTGCCGCCTTACCTGCTCACTTCTTTTAGTCCTGGATTTGCCATTGTTCACAAGCAAATAAGTCCAGGTTTGGCATCTCTAAACACATAATCAAAGTTATATCACAACATGAACCAAGTCTATAATGTGTTTTACTGTATTACTAACTCCCAAAATTTACAGTTTTAAGTACATCAAGGATGTCAACATAGATTCTGTATGTTCTTTCAATGCCTATAGCTAAATGTCGTTACAAGATCCACACAGCCTTATCGACTACATAGACCACATACAAGTTAATATATCCACAAACCATAGTTGCTTGAATGCCAAGTGTTTACTTCGAATCTGCTTGTACAGAAATGTAGTGGTAAACGGAGCAGGATCATCCTATAATGCTGTGTTTCATTCACAAGTTCAATAATATGCTAGGGATTTTTACGTGCCCGGTGATGCATGGCCGGTTTGACTAGAGAGTATGATGAATGCACAAACAACTGAAAGTGAAAACACTGACACCCAAGTGTTTTCTGTGTACATTTCAATGGCGTCTGTGAAGGAAAAACGAGTACGACTCTCTGCCCAGTTTCTTATTCTATCTGCTTCTGCGGCATATAATGCTCGTCCCTGCATAATGAACATATTATAAGATTTTTCTTGCGACTCGTCAAGATGATGTATTATAGATTATTTCAGGTTTAAACTTTATCGAGTAAAATCAGTAAATGGTGCTAAAGACACAATTTGAACTATCATGACCAAGTTTAAGATTACTGATTTACCTCATCATCGAACCATCGCTTTCGTCTTAACCAGGCCGTGACCAAAGCAAGTAAAATTCTTGGAGGGGTCAAGTAATTAATCGCTTTACCACTTCCTTTTACAACCCGCATCCGTGGGACCAAAGTTCTAGCAACTGTCTCGGGTAGCTCACAGATTATGTTAAACATTTGCTTGTTCTGAATACTTGATCCACTGCATCCCAATATATATTAAGCTTTTTAAGACTTCATAGTATTCGGTCTAATGAGATAGATAGGTCACAAATTCGACTCATTTGCTTAAGGACGGGTTGATTTGGGCCTTGATTTTCTCAAATGGGTCATATCAGAATTCTAACTAAAGGGAACGGGTCAAACGAGTGGAAGGTTGCCCAAAGTTCAATTTTATTGCATAAAGACTCCCAAGTCGCTAACTGCAATGTTTTGTAATCAGCGTTAATGAATTAAGTATTTATACAACATATGTTTTTAATTGGCAAAAAAGCTTTTGTTGAAACATACTCGAATTGTCTTTTTCTAACTCAAACCCTTTATGACCAGTTACCCAACCCACCAATTTTTCCACATGTATGAGAAACACACGCTAATAACTTGAGATTCATATACCTCAACAGCAAGTCGGTCAGAACCATGCCTGGAGATGCCGTATGAACGCCAACATTAGACTTTTTGCATTCTTTGAATAGCGACGATTGAAGTTGTCTAAGACCACACTTTGTTGATCCATAACTGTGGTAAACAAAAAATGAGATCAAACAAAGCAACCATCATCGCCACAAAAAAAACTAAAAGGCACCACCATGAGTTAAATGAATAAGAAACTTCATTTTGAATTTTGAAAATGGAGATAAAACGTCAAGAAAATGGTTAGAAAAAGAGCTTACACAGCAGTCAAAGGGGTACTCGATCCACCTGAGCCAGCACCATCCATGTTGAAAATATGACCTCCTCTATGCTGGTTACCCATGATACGCATTGCTTCACGTGTGCAAAGTATAGATCCGACCAAATTTGTAGAGACAATCTAATCATACCCAAAATGAAAAGAATAACTTCCATTACAAAAAGTAACAAGAACTGTTTATAAAATGACATCAAGTTCCAGAGGAAATACAAATATAAGAAGGAACAAACCTGCTGTATATCTTCATCACTAAACTGCAACAATGGTCTGAAACCTTTGTTTGTCCCGGCATTGTTTATCTGCGCATGCATTTGAACCCAAAAAAGTTAGCATTGGAGAAAGTAACATAAGCTATGTGTCACCAGTGATAACTTATAGTAGAGGTGGCAAAATGGATGACAATATGACAGTGGGTTTGGTAACAGGTCAAAACAGGTTAGTATGAGGGTTGAAGTCAATGGGTCATTTTCTCGTAGGGGTCAAACTGTTTGGGTCAGGTGGTGGCGACCTGACAACACCACTATTCGTTTCTAAAATGCAAATAAATTATTAACGCGACTATATTAGATAGTAACATTTGACCTGTGTCTAGTTTAGTTATTTATTAACTTTAACCACTTGGCGCGCTAGAGATATAAATATATCCCAAATCAGCCCATTTAAGTGAAAAAATTTCCATTTCAAATGTAAACAGTAACTGCTCACCCAAATGTCAACAGAACCTAGTTCTTCAACAGCAAAGTTAGCCAATTTCCGCACATCATTGGGGTCACAAACATCACATGACCTGCCTACCACTTTTGCATAAGCTAGTTTTTTCGTTGATGAAGTCATTGTATTGGCTAATCCTACTTGTAAATTTTCCTCGAGCTCTTTGATTGTCATGTCAACAGATTCTTTGCTGTTCGTGGGAAACAACAAGAAAGGGACATGGCAAATATCAATTAACAATTCAACATGTCCATGCAATAAGCTTTTCATATATACTTGATGATTTAGAATTCTTGGCTATGAAAGTTACCCTCTTGAAGCAATAACCACTCGATCCCCTGAGAGTAAAAACTCCCGAGCAAGAGCTTTTCCAAGTCCTCTAGTGCTGTTTCAAGAAATTAGGCATTAACATAAGCGAATTGTACAATATATTCTCAAGTATGATGAAGTTAACAATTACTAATTCTGTCTTATGAGAATTGCATTGTCATTGTTGATTGGGCATACCCGTAAGGGTAAGAAATCCTTATTATTTAATTATTACGCTTAGAAATACCCCCATTGACAATGATAAGGGAATCTTCCTGGACATCTGCCGTTCTAATACAAGGTTTCTACCATGTTCATAAGCCAAAATCTTCAATTTTTTGGTACTAGCAATAGGTAGGAGTAGTAGGGTTTTTTTCAGCAAAGTATTACAAGCTGATCACTACATACAATATAAATTCACCACAATTGTCCCTGACGGGACTTGAACGCACAACCCCTTGGTTGGAGAACATTTCACACTATAAGTTCTTAACTACAAGGACATCCACCATTGGCTACTACAAGGTTTTTAATCAGCGTATGCACTACTATTACAAACCATAATTAGGTATGCAGGTGCATACACTTAGGCTAAAGCCCTTTTAGATCTACCCCAATCCCATAATGGAAATTTTTTCAGTTTTCACAGGATGTCAAAGTGCTTTAAATCATTTTGTATAGTAAAATTTTACGCTTTTTGTCATAATCAATTCCACTACTTCAACATATAACGGATATTAATGAAACTTAAAACGCAATACAAATCAAAGTGTCAAGATTCCATCAATAAGAGGCATCTAACGAGCTGAATACCTTCCGGTTATGACCACATTTCTTGGACCAGCACGGCTAACTTCATCTAAGACCATATTTGAACCAATCATGGTTCCAATTATAATGCCTCCAACCCAACTATACCATATCAAATCATTCATTTGACCATCTCCACCTTCATACGAAACCAATTGTTAATAAGATTGTCTTCTAAACATATATCTGAAACTTGTTTAAAACAAGATTCATTTAGCTCTTTTACTAACCTGACAAATTGAATCCAACTGTCAAAATAACGCCAGTGCTCATCATGGTCACAATATATCTCCCTAAGTGAAGAGCAATCTACACATTTTCAAAGAGATAGAGTTAAAAAGGACAGCAAATAACATATCATTAAACCATTACTCCTATTGAACCATTTGAGTGTGTATTTGTGGGATACCATTTTGATCGAGTATTTCACTATAATCCATTAGACATTCTTTGTTTGCCAGCTGACCATTATTCATGAAATCAACACGCATAAATATTTTCATGAATTAACGATTTTATCATATTGGGGTGAAATCACTAGTTCTAGGAGAGTGTTGACCAAATTCAGCCAAGTTGTCATTATTCTAGCAAGCTATGTCAGTATAAAATCAACATAAAAAATCCATTATCCATGTGGTTTCTATTAGGCGATAAATATGGCTGAAGCTCGATTGTGGTTTTGGGTCCGTTAGGGTTTCTAGATGTAATTCCATTATAAATATCGTATCAATAATAATACAGTATCTCCTACGGGGTTTTCACTATCTAACAGTTTCCCCAATTTGGCTGAAACTATCCCTACTGCAAACTATTGGCTTTAATCATTCATCCTAGCTAAAAGTAAAGCGAAAACCATCCATCAAGATCACTTCACTTTTGTCTCTCAGAGATGTTTCATGCCCATAGTTTGCAATAAGGATGATTTCAGCCAAATGGACAACAGGAAGATTTTCTAGTCTACTAGCTCTACAAACAATCTACAAAAACAATTATACAAGCAAATAATCCAACTTACAAAAACAAATATATTATCACCACAGAAATCCAAAAAAAATCAATCATTAACATAACTAACCTTAGACAAATTCTCTTCCAACTTTTCCATCGAATTATCTTTAGAAAAAAACCAAGACTTAACATCTCCTAACAACTTACTATCACTACTTTTATCATCAACTTTTTCATCATCATCTTTTTTAAATGATCTACATGGTTGCACACACAACCCACGTCTAGAAACTTGCACTGATCTCCGGCAGAAACCAACTTGCACCGGAGTCCATCCGACAGTTCTACGGTGACACTCACCCGGAACTGTCGGCAACTTAGCTACAGTAGTCATTTTTTTTAAATGAAGTAAATTACATTTGGCTTTCTGAAGTTTTATTAAAAGAAGTTAGGAGAGTGTGATGACCACACGTTACATGAAGATGATCATTTTGGTTAAGGATCTTGGCTTTTTCTTTTTTTTGTGTTCCCAAAATGCCCTTGTGCATGGCGCCTAGGTTTTGACACCATTTGTTTATTTGAGGGTAAACTTGTCTTAATAGATTTTTCTAAGATTGCTTGTTACAATCGGTGATGTGTTTATTAATTGTTGTTGTTTTTTATAAGTTTTTGTAACGTTTTTTTTATGGGTTTTTGAGGATTAAAAAATATCTCTATATAATTAAGTTGAGAATTGCTTAGTTTACGTATACTAAGAAAAATAATCGTACGTAATCTGCCTTTCTAAAAAAATAAAATCGTACGTAGTCTAGTGACCACATGCTGCGAGACTCAGAAGACATAATTTCTTGGTTTGTAAGCAATGTATTGCTAGACTAGAAGCTATAAGTAGTTACTTTATAATTCTAACCTTTTGTGTCTAATTAACATACTTTTTAGTGATGCAAGCCAGTTTAAGAAAAATTCAACAAAAGACTTTATTGTCAATGTTTTGGTGTCATTTTTCTATAATATATAGTCGTAAGGAAGATTTTATAGATAGATAGATATTGGTTACAAACCAAGAAAAGCTTATATCACATGGGTTTGTGGTCCAGTGATTTAGGTTAAGATCGGGTTTTGTCTTAATAGGGTAGCCGGGTAGGCAAGGGTTTGGTTTACGAAAGTGTGCACGTCAACTACTTGTTGATTTTCTCATACTTTGTTTTGTGTTGTTCTCAAATTAGAATTGCATGTAAAATTAATGCAATGATGCAATGAACTAGCTAGTGATTTTGGACTATATAGTGCCAAAATAAAAGGAGTTAAAAAAATCCAATAGAGTGATTAAAATGAGCCATCTATTATTTATGTTGAAATTTTAATTAACTATCATCTTACAATCTCAAGTTCGCTAATAAACTTTTACCTCCTAAAAACCACAAACATGTTTTATAAACTTATCCATACTTAGAACTATATATGTTAGTGATAAGTCGTCGGCTCTTGAGGATCCTTCAAGAAAAGAATGTTGATACTTGATGGTTATTTTGACAACACGAATAAAAAGGAAAAGATTCTCGTGTCGTTGTTTCAATGTGGTACATATGATTGCTTCAAGCAAGTGCACTCTTTTTAAGCTGTTTCTTTTACTCCTTAGAATGGAATACAATCATTAAATTAAATTTGTTTTATGCTTAAGCATTTTGGATATTGTTTACTAAGTGAAGTGATATGTATATTTAGATCGTATTAATTCTTTATAGGTTTTGTTAAAAATAAATAAATAAATAAAAATTATGGGTTTGTTCATTGGACAATGGCGTGAATGCAAAATAAAATAGAAAAATGTTAAGTTCATTGAACTAAAACTTACATGTAACTAAAAAGTAATTTATATGTTTAATTAATGTGTATTAACAAGGTTTGTAGCTCGCCTGTTGCAGCGGAGTGCTAGCACACGATAGTGTTATGATAGTTGTATCTATAAACGATTATATTGTAAACACCGGAACCGTCAAAATTTTTCTAACTCGAGAACGGCTTACTTATTTTATTATATTTTTTTGACGCGAGAGTATCTTTCCTAAGCAATTTTTCTTAGAAAAGCATTTAATTATTGTTGATATGTCGAAGCCAACGACATTACTCTTTAGTAATTCGGTTTCGAAAACCATGACCAAAGCATCCTCTGAGTATTTTGTTAATACAATATCGCCTAAAAACTTTATTTATATTTTACGATCTTTGCTAAGTTTTGTTAATAACAAAGGTTAATAGACAAATAAGTTTTTAAAGTTTGGAAAAATGTTCGCCTAAGTTACTATAGTTTAAACGTTACAACCAAGTTACTCAACTATTTCCCACCGGTTACATAAGTTATTGTCTTAGTTTTAACCATTTATTACCGGTTGAATTCCTACGTGACACTGATGTATTATCGTTAATAGACATATAAGTTACTAAAGTTTGAGAAAATGTTCACGTAAGTTGCTAAAGTTTTGGGCAATGTTCACTTAAGTTACTATAGTTAAAACGGATAATGGGTTTGTATTCCCGTTCACTAATGTCTAATTCTGGATTATATTCCCTTATAGACGAGGATCTTCATGCCATCAATCTGGGGGATAGTGGGTTTGTAGTGATAAGAGACGGGTGCACTATCTTTCAGTTCTCTATATAAACGGATAAAAACAGATAATACAGATAAAAACGTACAATATGTAAAAAAAACACATAAAAACATTGATGTTCCACAAAACGTATAAAAACGTAAAAAACACATAAAAAGGTAGAAAAGCGTACAAAAACGTATAAAAACGTACACAACCTATAAAAACATATAAAAGTGTACAAAACGTATAAAAACGTATAAGAACGTATAAAAACACAGAAAGCGTATAAAAAACGTACAAAAATATTTAAAAACGTATAAAACAGATAAATAGCTAATGAAAACATACAAACCAAAATTTTTGAGAATAATTACAAACGGCCGTTGGTCAAAAGGATAGACGCTACAAGATTCTGCAACAAATGAACCAAACATGGAAAGTTTCATTGTTTATAATGGTATTTTCGTTAGTTGGTCATATATAATGAATCACTTCAGTTAGTACACCTATGGATTTTAACCTATTTTATTTTGTATCATAATTATTATAAAACCAACTTTTACAAACAAACAAAAAAAATATGAACTTAAGTAACTTAGATGACAATTTCAAACTTTAGTAACTTAGGCGAACTTTTTCTCAAAGTTTAGTAACTTCTTTGAGGTGTAATATATTTCATGTTGGGGTACCGGCTATCAACCGGTTGCCCACCTTTGGAGTAACCCTGGTGTAACTTTAGTAACCCAGTTGATAAACCCGTGAACTTGAGTAACTTATTTGTAACGTTTTAAACTATAGTAACTTAGGCGAACATTTTACAAAACTTTAGTAACTTCTTTGTCTATTAACCCTTAATAACAAAGTGTAAACTTTATTTATAATAAAACATCATTTTAGTTTTAAGTCTTGTATAACTAGACTTTACATTTCATATTTAACATAACATTGTTTTATTTCTTTATATAGAAAGTATAAACATCACATCATATGCATTTATGGAAAGGTTGAGTGTTTGACTATCCATAGGACTTCTTACACACTTTGGAAGGATTCCAACTTTGTGTGTTTGACTAGGAGTAACTTGATGTGACATTGCTAGATATGGAAAGATTTCTTGTAAGCTTTGACTGTCAGACCTGGCGGAACCCTGGGGGTATATGGGCGGAACCCATTCGTTGGTTCCGCCGTATCCGCCAGACAGATGGTTTGTTTGGGTATAAATACCAAACCACTTGCAAGAAAATCCCCATCACTTAGATTCATTTTTAGATATATACTCTCATCTAACTTAGTATAAACTCACTTGTGTGATTGTCTTATGTAGAAAGGAAGTTCACAAGTTCATCCAAGAAGTTACAAGTATTCAACGCAAACGTTGCAAGACTTGTTAGCTTAACTTTATATAAACTTAGTGTAGTTAATACTTCATTTGTTTGTGTATATTCAAGAGTGATCGGTTAGTATTTTAGGCCTTAAAATACATAGTGTGACGGGAGTGGTTGTACCCTTGTAAAAGAACTCGACATCTAGCTTAGTGTCGGAAATAGTGGATAGGCGACGTTAGGTTGGTTCTACCTTGAACTAGGACCCGGTATCTAGCTTTGTACCGGATAAAGTGTAAGCGACGATTGTAAAGGTTTCTCCACCGGTGAAAGGAGCTTGTTGACTAGTGCTTGAAACTCTCGAGTTGGAAACTCGGGGCGTGGATGTAGGGCAAGGAAAAAGAGTCCTTGTAGCCAAACCACGATAAACAATCGTGTTGTGGTTTGATCGTTTCTATCTTTATACTCTCTTATTAATTATTGATAATTAGTTAGAATCGTTAATTACACGTAAAGCTTTTCAAAGATTAACAAGTTAAAAAGCGGTAAACTATTCAACCCCCCTTCTAGTTTTCCACAATTGGCATCAAGAGCTATGTTACTCAAGATCTTTAAAATATATTGTATTTTAAAACTTGGATCGATCCATGGATTTTGAAAATCTCAAAGAAGGGCAACCTATTCAAAAGCCACCGCTATTTGAAAAAGAAAACTTCCTTGAATGGAAAAGTAGATTTGAAAATTATGTGAGATCAATTGATCAAGATCTTTGGCACATTATTTCTATTGGTGATTTCAAACCAACAAAAACAAGTTTTGAAAATCAAGATGATTATCTTAAGTTTGATAAAAACACTAAAGCTAAGATAATGATTTATAAAGCTTTGTCGAGAATTGAATATGAAAGAGTGTATTTTTGTCAAACGGCTAATGATATTTGGAAAAATATAATCAACTTTCATCAAGAAATATGTCAAGTCAAAGATGATCAATTCGATCTCACACAAGAATTTGAAGTCTTAGAAAAGCTAATAGATAGACACTTAGTTGACGTAAATACATGTGCTACTAGTGTAAATGTTTTAAATGAAGGTATAAGTGAAGATGATTACTTATGTCGAGCTCAAAGAGGACTTGCTTACGATTCATGGAATGACACGGATGAAGATGAAGCCAACTATCCGGTTTGTGATTCTCAATTAGATAAAACATCAAGCAAGGTACAATTTGAAACCAAACACTTTTGCTTTGACACATTTATCCTAGAGTTTTCTAAACTAGAAAATGAGTCTAAACTTTTATGCAACATGGACCTAAAAACTATCTTTAACAATGAACATTCAAATTCTCTTGTGAATTCTTGAAAAAGAGATAATGTTAGAAGATAAAATGTCTAGACTTGAAAGTAATATTGAAATTGATCTAGGATGCAAAATATGTCTAGAATACAAACATGAAATTAAAAGGAAAAATGAAAAAGTAAAAATGTTGGCTAAGTTTGAAGAAAGTTCAAAATCTCTTGAAAGATTGTTGAAAAGTCAAAAGTCATTTAGAGATAAAACCGGTTTAGGATTTAACTCAAATGCACCATCAACAAGTAAAGAGCAAGTAAAGTTTGTTGAGCCTAGAAGAGATATTTAGAGGTATCTCAATCTCTAATAGAAGCTTATGATCTAAGGATATCATATTTTATGCGTTTATATGTTTATCTAACCTCCTTGGATTCATGAGTAATTGAGTTTCCAAGCTTTCCTTTATGACAAGATTAAATGCTTAATGATTATCTTCTTTATAATCTTTTCATGGAACTTAAAAGGTACTCATTTCTTCAACTTACCTTTTATTGTCTTTTTTGTTATCATTAAGATTTATCGTGTGTAGTATTTGTTGTGCATACTCTATGTTGTTCTTTCTTTAGTTAGTTATAACATAGATTTGCTTCTCCTTGTTTAAAGGATTTCTAAGTTACAATGAATAGGAGATATAAGGTGCTTCAGCTCTTTAAACTTTCGGGAATCGACACGAGAAACTCTTGAGTGAGTCTCACTTAATACTTGTCTACAAGTGAGCTAACTAAGAATCTCCGAAGTGATTAAACAACCAACACTTTTTTATGCTTGCAAATCTAGTAAAATCAAAACATTTCACAAGTATTTGTAACACAACATCTTTTAACACTATATTTTCAATCGTGTCTTAATTCAACCACTCTTTTAATAAAATCTCATATAAGACACATAAAGGAAAATAAACCACATTAGGATACATTGGGATGATTGGGAGAAAATGATTTATAAACATCTAGGATTTGCACATCAAATTCGACCCATAGTCTTATGATGTTGTATCTCCTGGACATTTACAAAACATCAAAACTTATAGTGTAACAAGATTAAACGCTTATTGATTATCTTCTTTATAATCTTTTCATGGAACTTAAAAGGTACACATTTCTTCAACTTACCTTTTATTGTCTTTTCTTGTTATCATTAAGATTTATCGTGTGTAGTATTTGTTGTGCATACTCTATATTGTTCTTTCTTTAGTTAGTTATAACATAGATTAGCTTCTCCTTGTTTAAAGGATTTCTAAGTTACAATGAATAGAAGATATAAGGTGCTTCAGCTCTTTAAACTTTCGGGAATCGACACGAGAAACTCTTGAGTGAGTCTCACTTAATACTTGTCTACAAGTGAGCTAACTAAGAATCTCCGAAGTGATTAAACAACCAATACTTTTGTGATGCTTGCAAATCTAGTAAATCAAAACATTTCACAAATATTTGTAACACAACATCTTTTATGATGTTGTATCTAGGATTTGCACATGATTTATAAACATCTAGGATTTGCACATCAAATTCGACCCATAGTCTCATGATGTTGTATCTCTTGGACATTTATAAAACATCAAAACTTATAGTGTTTTAAATAAAGAAACCTAAAGAGTCGAGGAGTCGTTGAATCCAACATTCGACGAAAGACCACCTCCTTCTAAGATATCATTCTTGGTAGATGATGACTTGGTCGAAAGTCCAACGATGGTAAGACAAGTAAAGAAAAACAGCAAGGAAGATGAACTATTAAAAAGAGAAAACATAGATGTCCAAGAATTCATAAGTCATAGTGTCATAACATTAAGGACAAAAGTTCAAAATGAAAATAACATCTCTCATCTTGTGTCAAACATTGAATCAAGTAATATTGACAAGGTCATAAAACTTGAATTATGGATCATAGTTGTAATTAAACAAACTCGATAAAAATAGTTTTTGGACATTAGAGTAAAACAACGATCGAAAATAAATCTTTCAAAATAGATAAAATGAATGTAGTGTCAATCTATGAAAGACTTTTTGAAAACTTAAGCAAGCTCCAAAAACAATGAATAATCACTCAAAGACATTCCTAATTACTCACAAGTTCACAATGATTAAGTCTTATATGACTTATCAAGAATGAGATTAGTGAATCCGTAGGTAAAACTAAACATAGAGAAATGTTTGGAAGTTTACTTGTTCTCACAACAAATAGATCCAACATAATGTTTAGTGCTTGTCTATGTGCTCGTATTAGAGAAGATCCTAAAACAATTCTTTCGGAAGAGATTATTTGGATACATCAAAAGGTACTACATACCTAGGAGTATGGTATCCCAAAGGAACGGGAATAGAAACCATAGTGTATGCCAACTAAAATTTTGTCGGTAATTAAGTTGATAGAAAAAGCACAAGTGGTACTTGCACTTTTATACTTACCCAATGAGTCTCTAAGAAGCTTAAGGCTCTCAAATCAGTATCGGATGGAGAAGCACGTCAACAAGCTCCGTTAGAACAAGCAAACTCACGTCAACAACGGAATTCCCCTTTTCAATAGTTTCATCGACTTCAGCGACAATCCTATCAAATGTGTTCTCAATTAACATATTGTGATCCATCATCATCGCCTTGGTAAAAATGTTCATTGAGGAACATCTCAACCAAGAAAGTTTAATATTGTCGACGTTTTCACAAAACCTCTTGAATGAGAATCATTCATCCCTCTTAGATTTAGTTTAGGACTCATGAAACCTAAAACCATAGTTTTGAACATTAGAATAAACACACAAAAATCAAAACAAATAATTAAAGTTTTTCCCTCTGCTGAACCCACGAAACCTTGCGACTAGACGGACGGAGCCCTCGTTTTGGTTCCGCCTGGTCCGCCAAGTCTGCAGGTTGATTTTTGTTTAATTTTAAACCAAACACACTCTAATCATAAACCTCAACTCACAAGCAGCCACTATACACTCAAGAACACTCTCACACACAAAAATTAGGGCTTTCACTCAATCATTAACCTCTTCATTCAAACATTGTAAGTACTCTTTGCATAATCATCTCCTTAATTCATACATAAGATTTCTACTCATTCACAACAACAATAATCTTAGGGTTTATGCATAAAATTGAAAATCCATGGCTATGAACAAAATAGTCATAATTCAAATTAGTTAGGAATTGCATCTTGTTGAACATTATCATGATTTACCAAACACACCAAATGCATTGTCTTTCAAAAATTGCTTCCCAAATTAGAACCTTTCACCTCATTGTTAAAACAAATAAAAAACATTATGAAAACATCACTTGCATAACTATTATGTATTTTCTAGTACATTCAATTAAGAGCACGTGGGTTATCGTTTGTTTTAAAACAAAATGTGTTTCATAAAATGCTTTGAGCTTCAAAATGAGTCAAGAGAACCACGTCTCTACTTTTTGGCATATAGGAACACATTAGATCATCCACATTATAAAAATCGTTAACCTAAACTTTAATGTGAAATTGTGTGTTTTCTAGGAATCAACATGCCTCCCGCAACATTCTCCGATCACAAGGAAACTCTTAATTACTTGCCCAAACACCATAGGACCAAAGGCCTTACTAAAGATCAAGTTGAAACTTTTAAGGGTCTAGAAAAACGCTATGTTCATGAAGGAAGAACCATTGATCCATCCTTCCTAAAAGGAACTTCCATTCGTCAAAACTTTGCCGCTATCAAATTTGATTGCCTCCTAGACATAGATGAGCCACTTTGTCCTAGGTTCATTTTGGAGTTCTATGCAACTATAAGCCTTTCCTTCAATGACTACGGTAAGATCTCATTAACCTTCTCAACCAATCAACATCCACATTTCATATCTTTAAAAGATTTTGCCAATATTCTAGGTGTCCCTAATGTTGGTACTTGTCTCTACACGGATAAGTGGCCTCTTTCTAGTCTTGATTCCATTGAGCGTTATCATCCATACGACACTCCTCTTGCGAATAAGGAAGAAATTCGTGTGCATCTCTTTGTTAGGACATCAACCACTAGGAAGAATCGTTCGGGGAATGAGGTAAATAAGGACCCCTTTGGTATGGAACTCAATGAGCTTAAACCACAATTTAAGAAATGGGAAGAAATTCTTAGAGCCAACGTAATAAGTTCCACAGGAAATAGAGATCATGTCAACACTTGTCTTAGCTACATGCTCTTTAGCATTTCCACTGGCCAACCCTTTAACTTAGCTTATTACTTATCCAAAAGAATGGCCGACATATCCTTGGTTGGAACAACCGCTCTCCCTTATGGAATGCTTCTCACCCGTCTCTTTAGAGCAATCTCGCCCATTCCTCCTAATAATAAGGGAATTTTCCTTGATTACACTCTCGTTCCTCACATATTTGTCCCTCTAAGTGATAAAAGAGTCTTCAAAGCTAAGGGCAAGCGTACTCGCTCTCCTTCACCATCATCATCATCATCATCTGATATGAGCAATAACGATAATCTTCCTAACGCTAAGCTACCCCCTTTAGACTATCTTCAAGAACTTCCCGTCATTAGCAATGCATCCGAAGAGTTCAAGCAAATCAAAGGAATATTCAAGTGCTTTGGAAGGTACCTAGGAAAGCTCAAGAAGAAGAAAGACCGGTTGTGAGATGTGTGTTTAAGGAGCGTTTGGCATTATGTAGCTTTTAGAACTTTGTATGGGTTAAACTATGTGACTTGTATTGCTTAGTACTTCCATGCTTTATTATTTTCTTCGGACAATGTTTTGTATTAGCAATTATGCATATTGACGACATTTGAGATGTTTGTCAAATTTTCATGCTTATGGAAAATTTCACTAAGTATAGTAAATTCGCTAGCCCCCGGTCAAAGTCCAATGGTATGAGTGTTTACATGTCCATTTTTTGCATTTCCTAATCAGATATGTGATAAATTTTTATTTTTAGGAGTTTTCGGAAAAATTGAAAATCGTCTCGACAGTCAAAAACACGGACTGTCTACTTTTTGGGGCCTGGCGGATCTGGCGGAATCTTAGACAGGGTTCCGCCAGTGCAAAAATCTGGGTAACCCAGTTTTGGCCCAACGGATCAGATGGAACCCTCAAATGGGTTCCGCCCTTGATGTCTCAGGGATCCGTCAGACACCTGCAGAAAATTTTCCTTTATTTTTTTAAAATTTCATTCTTTTTAAACTCCAAATCATTTTCTTTAGTGAGGAACATCCTTCCTAAACTCCAACAAACATATTACGAACCTTTTTACTCACTAGAACCAATAGGAAGCCTATTCCCGCCAAAATTCAAATTCAACCATAACTAACCCAAGGAACCCTTAAAAAGGATCCTTGAAATCCTTAGAACATTTTCAACCAAATCACTTCCCATGATCACATAGCATTGAGTGCATAAGTTAGTCTTTCACTCCACCCAACTTCATTGGATTGACCTCCAATGATTTGACAAGTTCTTGGAAATCTTCCAAATGATTAGGAACCTTCAAATTTGTATGGAACACATCAAATCCAAACACTCCTTTCCATGACATGTTCTCCTTATAAATTTGACCACCTTAGAACACCTCAAACTCACACTAACACAACTATTTCTCTCAATCCCAAAATTCTAGCTAACCAAAGATTTGAGATGACTAAATCCAACACCTCATCCGAATCATCAAGATCCATTAGAAAAACCGCTAGGATTAGTGTAAAACCTTGTTGCTTCAACAAAACCATCAAACCAAGCTCATCATCATCAAGTGATTCATCACTTGACATTTCTTCACCTATCCAAGATATCCTCAACCTTACTACCTCAACACCATCCTCAACACCTTGCAATACCAATGTGATCACTATACAAGATTTGCTTAATCTTGCTACTCCAACACCCTCTCCAAAGCATTGCAAGATCAACATAGCCACTATTCCGCCACCAACTAGAACTTCAAGTGATTCAACATCACCTTCTCAACAAACTCAACCATCAAAAACTCCATCACCTCAATCACCAACACTTACACCAATGGAACTTTTCCATACACCACCAACATCACCACTACCCTATTTGGAAACTCTAGAAGACCTATCACCTAGATCATCAAGCCCTCCATCATTGTCACTCTTTAACATCATTGCCCAAATGGAAACCCAACAACAACCAATGCTTCAACCAAATGAGTCATATGGATGATGAACCTCATCAACCATCATTGATAGAGAGTTTGGCTTACCGCTATGCTAGACCCTCAATCTTTCCACAAGATCAAAGTCATACACAACCATAATCATTTGTGTTTCACCCCATTTACAAATTCATTCATGGTCCTCTTGACGGAGAACCAAGCTTCCGCCATTATACTCAACAACAACAACCACTACAAGAGTCTTACCAACACTTTGATTCAATGTTTCCTTCTCATGAGGAAATAAATGCATCCGTATGGGCCACATCTCCAAACTCAACGGGTATAGGAAATAAAAACACCTCTCAACCATCCACCCTTGCTCCATCAAACACAAGTAATCCACCACCAACAAATGAAATTCCTCTTCCACCAAACTTTCCGCGCCATGATTGCGGACATTGTGAGAGAACCGCTCACATTAGTGAAGGATGTCAAAGGGACATCCGTGAGCTAACCTATGAAATGAGGTTTATTTTAAACCACATTTTGGAACGTCTATATGCCATGTCTCACCAACCAAATGTTTAGTGCATCATTGAGTAATCCAATGATGTTAGGATCCCATCCATAGTAGCGCAAACAAAACCACTAGTATTCCACATCCACAATTTCCAAAATAAAACCCGTTTCATCCTCCAACACTCGTTCTGATCATCACCAACCTTAGAACATGTTTTAGGTGGATGTTTCTCATTAACGAATGTGATGTTTTTCTTTCATAAAAATAGGTTTTTATGTTCTTAGTTTCTTTTTATTTTTATTGTTTTTTTAGAAGTAGGATGGTATACACCTCATTTCTTGTCATTGACTTTCTAAAAGTCAAATTTTACATGAAATGATTTTCATTCTACTATGAAGTATGCATTGTTTGCTGACCATTTAGGTATTGTGACTATACTATACCTTGCTTTGGTAACATATACATCTTGTGTTTTAGACACTAACCTTCTTTTGTAGGATCAAAATCCATGTATTCCTTCCTTGTTACTTCAATTTAGGGGAGTAATATTCAAGGGGGAGCATGGGAAGAGCATTATTCCGCCTCGCAACTCTTCTCTTTGTTTATCTTGTGCGGAAACTAACATTTTTCTTTGTAGGTTCAAAATCCATGTCTCCTACCTTGGCACTCCATTTAGGGGAGTATTGTCCAAGGGGGAGTACTTGCATCATTCTGCTTCGTAACTCTTCTTTTTGTTTCGAAAAAAAGGGGGAGAATTTATATTAAACTTGTTCTCATCCCCAACTTTTGCATATCACACCATTTTAGCAAAACAAGTTTTAATACAAACTTTATAAGACTTAACACTAAAACTAGTGGCTTAATTATAAATAAAGTTTATATTTTGTCATCAACAAAAAGGGGGAGATTGTTAATACAAATATCGCCTAAAAACTTTATTTATATTTTACGATCTTTGCTAAGTTTTGTTAATAACAAAGTGTAAACTTTATTTATAATAAAACATCATTTTAGTTTTAAGTCTTTTATAACTAGACTTTACATTTCATATTTAACATAACATTGTTTTATTTCTTTATATAGAAAGTATAAACATCACATCATATGCATTTATGGAAAGGTTGAGTGTTTGACTATCCATAGGACTTCTTACACACTTTGGAAGGATTCCAACTTTGTGTGTTTGACTAGAAGTAACTTGATGTGACATTGCTAGATATGAAAAGATTTCTTGTAAGCTTTGACTGTCAGACCTGGCGGAACCCTGGGGGTATATGGGTGGAACCCATTCGTTGGTTCCGCCGTATCCGCCAGATTGATGGTTTGTTTGGATATAAATACCAAACCACTTGCAAGAAAATCCCCATCACTTAGAGTCATTTTTTAGATATATACTCTCATCTAACTTAGTAGAAACACACTTGTGTGATTGTCTTATGTAGAAAGGAAGTTCACAAGTTCATCCAAGAAGTTACAAGTATTCAACGCAAACGTTGCAAGACTTGTTAGCTTAACTTTATATAAACTTAGTGTAGTTTATACTTCATTTGTTTGTGTATATTCAAGAGTGATCGGTTAGTACTTTAGGCCTTAAAATACATAGTGTGACGGGAGTGGTTGTACCCTTGTAAAAGAACTTGACATCTAGCTTATCAAGTCTCGGTTATTTCAGAACATGTAATAGGTTGCTATTATATTTGTTTACTTATGTTTAAACGTTTAGAGTCCACTAAGTGTCCAATGGGCTCCAAAGCCCACGACTTAGAGAAATAGGGAGGATAGGTGTGTTGCCCTAGTCCTCACCTATAAATAGGACTCTATGTAATTCATATCTCTTGTTGGTTATTTTATTATCTTAAGAAAACTCTTGCACTTTTACCTTTCATATTGATCTAATCAACCAAACTCTATTTCTCGTCTCATTTCTATCATTATCAATACTTGTGTTTACAATATGGTGACCTAACAAGTGGTATCAATCGCTAGAAGAAGGTGTAACTTTTGTTTTTTGTCTTCAACGTACCAAAATCTTGTTTTTACTCGTTATTTTTTGCAAAATTTTGCTACTTTCTTGTTTTTTTCGTGTTTATATCACATCTTTGTCGTCAAATCTTGTGCTACAAACTCAAACAACCAACAAAGTCTCAAAATTCAAAAATGTAAGATTCGTACAATTTGTACTATTTTTCGAGAGTTTTAAAATTTTGAAAAGTGGTTCAAGTTTGCAACTTTCTTTAAGATTTCATCATTTTAAGGTTAGTTGTACAAGAATCTTGGATTAAAAACGTGTTTTTGGTTTGCTTTTTTACAAAAACAAAATCTGCCAAAGTTGTACTAGTTGTAACACCCCCAAAATTCGGGTCTAGCGGAAGCATACATGCATTGGGGTGCTACGAAATCGGTATCACAACACAAGGAACAAAGAATGGTTTTTATTTCATTTATATCGAATAAAAGTTGTTATGTAAACACATAGTTTACATGATATAAAAATAGTGTGGAAATAGGTCAATAAAATAATTAAAGCGGTCCCAAATGTTCATCAGAGTCGCCTATGACCATGCCCCTTGCCAAGTGCCTTCAAATAGTGAGCTATCGCCTTAAACCTGAGAATACACGCTAAAGGTCAGCTTACGCTGGTGAGTCCATAGAGTTTAAGTTATAAAAACAGTTGTGGACCTGAAGAGTTTAGTGCTATATGTGACTAGAGGCAGGTATAGACATCACAATCAAAATCTCAATCTCAAACTCAGTCTCAATCAATAATTTATCTTCTTAGGGAAGATGAAGGGTCATAGTGAGCAGGCCTCTCAACGGTCACTAGCCAGGTCACAGCAAGGAACCACCCGTTACTGCCCCGGATCTAGGCCGCAGCAGAGTCTATTCCAAACTAGGATCAAAGCGCCCTAGCTCTAGGTCAACTCTACTTACGTCTAACCTTATCTAGCCAACACATGTAGCAAAACCAAGTAGTAGCAGGTCCAAGAAAAATGGTTTGAGCTAGGAAGCTCTCATATATAAACCAGGTAAACACATAACGCATTCGAATATCCAAATCAAGTATATCGGTAAATCAATCAATCAATCAATCAATCAAATCTAATCAAACCGTTCACGTAATCAGATAAACAATCATTGAGTTTAGTTAAAAGAGCATGTATTCTCCCCCAAAATAGTTATGAAAACTTGTTTAAAAGAAAGGGGGCTATAAACTCACCTTAGCCACAGCAATGCAAAAATCACGACAGACACAACTTGGCATCTAGAGCTAATCACAACGATATCCAAAATATGGGCACGACGGCACCAAGTAGTACAAACGCGAGGGTACATCCTAATACGCATACAATTATCTCAAAATATAGTTCGTACAATAATAAAGTCTATAAGAGACGACGTGTCATAGTTTTCGTGGATTACTCAAATCATTACTTGTAAAAAGTTAAGTCTCAATTACTTGTAAAAAGTTAAGTCTCAATGATTTCGTAAGAAAGCTTTATGTTTCGTGCGGTGTGGTAAGAAGACATAGACTCAAGATACAACTCGCGCCAAAATGAAAAAGACGTCAACATACAACTCACGCCAAATGAACAAGACATCGACATGCAATTCACGCCAAAGAAGAATAAACGTCGACATACAACTCACGCCAAAGAGGAATAAACATCGACATGATTGATAGATATTAACTAAAACTCAAGTTAATCGAAGAAAATCTAGAAAATGATGACTACTAACTCTTTAATATAAAATAGGTCAATCGATAAGTTTTGGTATTTACCCCATAATCCCAAATGGTTTAAAATAGTCCAATACGTTTTATAAAACGTCACAAGTTAATAATTCAAGTATGAAAGGGTTTAAAGGATTAAATAAAACTATTCATTTTAAATTCTTTGTCAGGTTTTATAAAAATAATCTTAAAAGATTTAGAAATAAAAAAGTAAGTTTAGAAAATTTTATAAATTTCGGCATGACGCATCCATTTATATAACCTTTCCAAGTCAAAAGACATTAATAAAATCAATTCTCCAACACAATATTTCCCGACAATTTATTAGAAAACTATAAAGTGTATTCGTTGATTATTAGACATTATTTACTTATTGTGTTGTCGCGAATCAAATATATTAAATTCGTGTTGAGTCTAATATATTGTATTCGGTTAAGTCCAATAAGTCCATATTGTCCAATCGTCCAATGTCCAATGAATCAATACAAGTCCACTATTTAACCAATAGTCCGAGTCAAAGTCCCAATTACCAAATCCGAGCTAAGGTATCACAATATTTCTCAATCCAAAAGTCCCTATTCAATTCCAATTCACAATCCCAATATACAATCCGAAACGTACCAATTGTCATAAATATTACCACAACTAAGACACGTTAAGACAATTACAACTAGGCTCGCAAGTCAAACATATCTAGACGTAATTAAATTTAATCCCACACACTAATAAAATTTCAATCCCAACTTAGTCACGACTAAACCCACTCAATAGTATAACAATTTCAAACATCTCTTTATTACTTATACAAAATCACAACACATACTTTTATGCTTTTGACAACCATATTATTACTACTTGTTGTGAAATTATCATTTTCGACACCTTATATTAACTCTAAACTAGACCATCATCATTAAATTAAATAAACCAAAAGAGTGAATTTAAAACAAACACCCATACAAGCTGGAAAAATGAGCTTTAACGACGCACCCTATACGGGGTCTTGCTGAACCGAGACCGAACACGACGATGACACCCTAAGTGGGTTTAATGGACCGACTAGGCACCACTCTTGTGGTAGCTGTGTTTTACAGAAACCAAAATAGCACCCTACGTGGGTGTTCATTCTTGACTGTCGAGACCAAGGTACACCAAAACAACAAAATCAACTCTACAACATTAAGCGACTAAAATTTGATATCAAAGAACGCAAAGGTGGTCAAACTAATTCCAAACCACGACCAAACAAACATCAATAATAGTCCAGCGAAACCTCAATCTAAACACAGGTTTTATGTTAATCTTACTAGACGTTTCCAGTTTCAATAACACATTTTTAACCAGTTTTATATCCATAAATCTCAACAACTCATTTCAAATATGTTATTAATCCATTTGCAGTCACAACCTTTAATCCATGAAAATATATCATATATCTTAAAATTCAGTTTTATCCACGAAAACTTGACAACAAAATAACAAATCGAATTATATCAAAACAATAAACGTGGGTGTCGACTTACCCATGAATGAGACAGAAGGTAAGAGGAAGACGGCGATGGTGAAGAGATGAAGAGACCGTGGTGGTGGTGTCCTTCGAGTACAACTCGAACCACCCAGCAAATACACGAACTAACAAAACCCTAATCAAACAAACCCTTCGCGACTTCAAACGAAGCCAGAAATATATCCCTTGTCTTGATCTAAACCCACGGACGTGAGAGAACAAGAGAGATGAGGCGAAGGTGATGAAGATACGAACCATAACGAACCCAAACAAACCTTCCCCTCTTGATTTACAATATCACGGTGGTGGCAGCATGGCAATGGCACGAATCACGAGATAATGGTGGAAACTCTTAGCACGTGTGGTGGTAGATGTGACGAGGAGGTCACAAGGATGCTAATAGTGGTGGCGGTGTATACCCACGCGAGGTGGTTGGCGAGTTTTGGCAGAATAAGCAGCCGGAAAAGATGAGAGGAGGAGGGTGTGGGAGTGTCGGCTGGGAAAAAGAGAAAGGGGTTATGAAAACCCTAAAATGATATAAGTAAAGCTTTATATAATGTGTAGGTAGAGTGGATAAATCACAGGGGCCAACGGGTAATTATTACCGATAAAAATGAATATAAATATGTCTAATTTCTCCAAAAATCATCCGAACTCAAAATAAATTATCTTTTCTCCGAATAGAACTAGGGAGAAATTTTGCGGGTTGTCACAGCCTCACCTCCTTAAAAGAATCGTGTCCTCACGATTCATTCCAAGTTACCTGTCAAGGTCTGAAAGAAATGAGCATATACGCACGAGGATTCATCTTCACATCTCCTACGTGAGTTTGGATCTTTTAGCGAGTTTCGACGAGCTTCGTCGATAGCGATGCGACTTTATGAAAGTCGTCAAATTTCAAAGTTCAAGATTCCAATAGGTCAACAAAGTTTGAACGTTATAAGATCAGAATTTCTCCAAGTGGAATAACAACTGCCCCATTGGCAAGTCGTTTCTTCGAATTTCGTATGTGAAATGTCGGGAATGCAATTGAGTTCCGACGGTAGCTTAAATCGGTGAACTATCCATCTGACTCTAGCAAGGATCTAAAAGGATCAATGTTGGGGTATAAAAGATCAAAGTACTGCTGGATATCAAAGTGCTGCTCTTCAGAGTACTGCTGAAGTATTAAAGTCAAAGTACTGCTAGTGATCAAAGTACTGCTCGTTGATAAGTCAAAGTACTGCTTGAAGATAAAGA
>LBNU01027712.1:2924-13161 GCA_014162995.1 Artemisia annua | reverse complement strand
TCGATAACATAGTTGAAACACCCCCCACACAAGACCTCGACGAAGAATTCAAGGAACTCCACCTTGAACGTCCGGTTATTGATGTGTTAGAACGAGCCCCCTACTATAACGCCCTACTAGAAAAATATGAGAAGAAGCTCAAATTAGGTGAGAAAGGGACCGCCTTCGTTCAAAACAAACTACCTAAGAAGTTAGATGATCCGGGTCTATTTGTCCTACCATGTAAGATTGGTAATTCGGAAGCTTATGACACACTAGCCGATCTTGGATCTAGCCTCAACTTACTTCCACTACCTCTCTACACCACCCTAAAACTAGGAAAGCTAGAAGAGACCGAGGTAATAATAGGGTTAGCGGATGGAAGCGTAGCATACCCGGTAGGAGTAGTAAAGGACGTGATAGTTCACATAGGAAAGATAACAATGCTAGCCGATTTCCACGTCCTCGATATGATTAGCGACCCCACATGCCCCTTGTTGATAGGAAGAGGAATTCTAGCCACCGCTAGTGCTATGATTGATTGTAGGAGATCCAAGATAGCGGTAGGAGAAGGAGAAACTTAGTCGGTTTATGATGTTAAGAAACATGCCTATGAAACCATTGAGGAACCCCCCGATAGGAAGACTTCTAGATACGGACCATGGTTAGAAGGAGACTTTATAGGACCCCAACACCCATTCTACCTAGAAGAAGAATTTGTAAACCGAACGCAAACGGTAGAACAACTTTTAGCTAGGGACACCGAACTAGATCCGTTTGAAGATACCCTAGTTTTTAGAAAGATGACCGACTTCCTAGGAGTTTTGCCAATCAACCTAGCCATGAATAAGTGGAAAAGCGAAGGTGATAAGCACAAATGGGATTGGAAAAAGCCACCTAAGGAAGGAGATGGATCGTGGCACATTAAGATAACTTTATATGACCCGGATGGAGAGAATTTTGAGAGGTCATACTTCACTAAACGCACCGATAGGAAACTTCCAACCAAAATCAACCCTAAGGATATCCTCGATGCGGAACTCACCTATGTCGGATAGGGTGACTTTGAGTCTAGCTACAAGACTCGTAAATAAAGAAAAGCGCTTCTTGGGAGGCAACCCATGTTTTGTGTGTTTTTGTGTGTTTATTTGATTTTATTTGTTTCCGTATGTAAGTTATATTTCTTGTTATTGATTCATGCTTCAAACTAAATTGTGAAAATGCTTTATTTTGTTTTTAACTTCGTCTTAACTACATATAAAGGTATTTTGCAAAAGCTAAGTGTAAGGGAAATCTAAATCGGTTTATATAGAACGAATGAACATGAATCATAACAATGAAATTAGCATACATATTAGTACTTGTTTGAGTCAAATGCTTGTATCGAGTCATAATGAATTTTTGCAGGAATTCCAGGAAGTAAGATCTAGTTTTTCCAGAATTTTTCCCGGAAGCTTAACATGAGAATTCTGTCAGAACTTTCTGACGGCGTCAGGATTAACACCTGACGGCGTCAGGTTATAATTTTCTGCAATTTTTGAAAGTTTTGTATTTTTCCGGAAACCTAAAAAGTTTTGTCAATTCTTTAACTTATAATCTCCAGGAATTCTGCAAAATATTCATTCCACAAGCATTATATCTTATTATGTAGATTTTACCGCCGATTTTACGCGAGGTTGGCCTTTATCTTTTTCAGGTTAACAGGTTATTTTGGACAAGAAGACGTTTATTATTTTGGAAGGGAAGCTTTGAACGTTCGTCTATCTTGGAAGAAGATCTAACCATGTTACATCACTATCCACAACAAACGATTCAGGGGAGTATTTGATTTCATTCTTTCATCTTATTTACTTTTACGTCTTTTATTTGAACATTGGGGACAATGTTCGGTTTAAGTGTAAGGGGGGTAAATGAAAGCACCGTTGAGAATATACTTACGCTTGATGTTTTGCTTTGTTTGATAGTAAATTTGTAATAAAACCAAGAGAAATGTTTGTTAGGGCAATTTTAGCGCCAATTTAAAATTTTTTACAACATTTAGAAGTGAAACCTTGATCTTAATGAGCGTCTCATGGATAGGAAATTGTATGACTAGCACAAAACCGTACCACTAAAAAATTTTCCACCCCAAATATGTGAGGTTCGCCCCTAGAATTGGTAGGAAAAGCATCCATCTTTGGTGCTATGATGTGAGTACCGGTAGTATTTAGATTCTAGAACTTGCGTTAGGACCATCTCAAATCCACAAGTGAGACTACATTCGTGTAGTTAAGATTTACTACATGATAAGAGGCATTAGGATTAACCCATTGTTTTACACCCGTATATTTGTTATAATTACATTGACTTCATTGGTCAAGTAATTCTCCCACACCCTTTGCGTTGTATCCATTTTTGGTACACGATACCCCTAGTACACCCCTCCGAGCCTATCCTTTCGTTTCGACCTTTGAGCATCTTACTCAAAGTGAGAATTTGTTTACACCCCACTAAATGTACACCCAAATCGCCTTAGCCTACCTTGTATGCACCCACCTTTGGTGCATTATTGTGAAAACATTTGTTAAACCCTTAGTTAATTATCCGGTCAATTACATGGTTGCTAAGTTAAGTCATATCCTTGTACATATTGTTTTGGGACGATTGGGACTCATGGGTAAAGTACTAGTGTAATGAAGTAATGGGGAAGAACAACATTATTACCCCCATACGTGCTAAATATTTAAAAAGTACTCCAAGTTTTTCGATTATCTTAATTCGAGTCATTAGAATAGTGATTGTAAAGTTATGTAAAGATTCAAGTGTAAGGGGAATGCAAATCCCCTATGATGTATTATTTTGGATGGTAGGGCAAGAGTGTATGAAAAAAAAATCGAAAAATCAAGAAAAATACAAAAAAATATGAAAAAGAAAGAAGAAAAACATACGGACTACCATCCCGTTTCCTTTTATGTTCCTTTTTAGTTTTTGTTATTTCATTTTTAGACTAAGATTGAGTCGAGTCTTGACTTAAGCAACGATGTAGAGTGCATGTATTTGATCATGATAATTAACTCGCCACCACTAAAATACCCTTTATTCCAACCAAACCGTGTTATCATATCCCTACACCTTACGTTACAACCCTTTATAAAGCCCTCTTTGATAGTTTATCTTAGGTGCTTACGCCTAGTGGAGGAGTAATTGATCCTTTCCCAAGCCTATGGTAATCTATTTGCTATGACAGGTAGTGAGTGTTATTTTCCGTTTCCATTTATGAGATATAAACTTTATGACATTTGAGAGATGTGAGAATCCAAACACTATTTGTGAGGTGCTAGTGTATGATTTCCGTGCTTGTTATGATTAGGGTCTAATAACTATTTGTTGTAATTACTTTTATATTCGTGTTAAATGACCCCTAACTCATATTTTGATTGGAATAAAAGCTCATTTGCTTGAGGACAAGCAAATCCCAAATGTAAGGGTATTTGATGAGACGAAAAGTGTACCTGTTTTAAGGGGTCATTTAAGCCCTAATTCGAGTAAATGTGATCAAATATTGCCCTCAATCGTTCCTTTTGTCATTTTGGGTACTTTTGAGAGGAATTCTGGAAAACATGCATATTCGGACGTTTTTGGAGCATAAAAGTGAAGAAAACGACAAAGTCTCAAAAGATGAAGATTTACAACCTGACGGCGTCAGAAGTCACAAGGTGACGCCGTCAGAAAATCTTGACAAAAGAGTGGAAATCAATTTTCAAATGACGGGCCGGAGAAAATTTGGGATTTAACACCTGACGCCGTCAGGTGTTAGGAAAAGTAGGCCGTCAGGTTATAAATTAAAGAGTGACGGCCCAGAAGGGTTTATAAGGTGACGGCGTCAGAAGTGGATCTAGGCCATCCGAGAAACCTAATGGCGGCGAGCTGACGGCGTCAGCCCTTATAACCTGACGCCGTCAGAGTGTAAAATCTATATATAGTTTTCTAATTTTCATTCATTAGGGTGGAACTTTGTGGAGAACTTTTAGGGCAAACACTAAAGACGAATTTCCTGTACTTTTTAGGGTTTCCAACCCTTGGAACCCTCATGCTTAATTAAAGATAAGTCTTCACTTTAATTCATTCAATATGTCTATGTGTTGGTTGATTATCTCTTTTGCTTGTCTTTTAATTAACATGTGTAGCTAAATTCTCTAGTGTTTGCTTAGATCTAATGAAACCTAACTATTAATTATTGGTTGATTGGTGTGTGTTGTTGTTTGTTGGGATGATTGTTCCATCAATGTTAGGCTCAAGAAAACTGGCCAACCTCCTTTATGGTAACGTGCTTGAACGTCTTGGGAAACATGTAGCCAAGGCATACTAGGCTATTAAGGTAGTATTTAACGCATGAGCCACTGTTTACAACCCCTATGGTTGTGCCGTGCATGGCATAGGGCGAGATAAGAGCTCATAGAATTGGAGAGATATGTATGCCACTCCATGAGTTATTAGGAATACACCCTTCATCCACACAAGTAACATACATATCAATTAACCGGTAAAAGATAGTTAGGGAGTAATGAAATCTAAGTATACACAATTTTCTCCATATTGTTTTCACAACCACAATAGTTTAGATATTTATTTTATTTTAATTTGCATAAGTAGTAAAGCTGGGTTAGTTGACTAGCAACTAATTCCGCCCTTCCTCTAAAAACCGAGATTTTACTTTCTTTCTAAAAAATATAAAAATACAAAAAAGAATCTTCCTTCCACCCTTAGACCTATTAGATTAGCTATTCTATCCTAACGAACATTATTCCCTGTGAGAGAACGATCAATCCCCCGTACTTACCACTATCCTATACTACATCGGTCAGGTACACTGCCTGGTGGGGTTGTAAGCCTCTTGAGATCCCTCGAGAGGTAAAACCTATTGTAAGGTCACAAAACCACGCATCACATGCAGTTATGAGTGTCGTGAGAACCATTGCATAATCTGCATTAGGAAGTGATTTTGTTCACTTGGCTTGAAGGTTTAGGAGCTTTGTAGGATTTCATAAGAAACTTGACTTGGTCTTCAAGTTCTATGATCCTACGGTCGAAAGTGCTTGAATTGTTCGAAGGCAAATATATTGCCTTGACCGTTTTATTCAAATCACGGGGATCATTCCAACTTTCGTTGTCATAAAGAGCAAGATCTTCTAGGAGATCCCATGACTGTTCCGCACTTAGATCACGTAGCTTACCACCGGCCGCTTGGTCAACGGTTTGCCTCGTGGGTAGATTGATATGGTCATAGAAGATTTGGACTTGGAGCCAAAGGTCTATGCCATGGTGAGGGACTTTTTGAATTAAGTCCTTGAATCGAGTACATGCCTCGTAGAGGGTTTCGCCTTGGCGTTGTTGGAACGCCAAAATATCATTCCTTAGCTTTGTGGTTCTTCCCGGTGGGAAAAATTGAGCTAGGAAGCGAGAGGTGAGATTATCCCAAGAGGTGATGGATCCTGCGGGTAGACGCTCTAGCCACTGACTAGCATGGTCTAGCAGAGAGAATTGAACGAGACGTAATCATGTAGTCTCTCGAGTGTCAACATCAAGGTCTATGGAATCTACGATCTTAAGGAAGTCCTTGAGGTGTTGATTTGGATCTTTGGAGCGAAGTCCATGGAATGCACATCCGCTTTGCACCAACCGGATGGTGTCGGATCGCAAGGGAGACACATTGGCTCCTTGAGTGAGCTCAATGGTGTTTCGATAGCCTTGGTGGCGAGGTCGAGAATACTCTCCTAAGGTACGGGCTCTAGGAGGTTGGTTTGGTTGTGGTGGGTTGTTGGGAACGAGGATGTTACCACCTTCCATGATGTCAGATGGTAATGGTTACGAACAAGAACACAAAGAAAGTAGATAGACTAAAGAAAACCAAGAAAAATAAAATAAAAATCTCACTAGAAAGGAATCTAGCGAGTAGACCTAATAAAATAAAAATTCAACCTTAACAATAACTATTCCCCAGTAGCGGCGCCAAAACTTTGATGCGTGAGATTGCACCATCGCAAAAAGGTTTTACTTCTCAAGGGATCTTGAGAAGCTTGCAATCCCCACCAGGCAGTGTAACTGACCGATGTAGTATAGTGTAGTGGCAAGTGCCGGGGGATTGATCGTTCTCTAGGGGAATAGTGTCGTTAGGATTGAAAAACTACTCTAATAGCTCTAAGGGTGAGGGAAGATTCTTTTTGTATTTTTATATTTTTTAGAAAGCAAGTAAAAATCTCAGGTTTGAAGGAGTGGGCGGAATTTGTTGCTAGTCAACTAACCCAAATTACTACAAATGCAAATAAAATAAAATAAACTGAAAGTAAATGTTGTGAAAACTTATATGGAGAGAAGTGTATTTACTTAGATTTCCTTACTCCCTAACTATCTTTTACCGATTGATTAGTGTGTATTAATTGCGTGGATGATGGATTGTATTCCTTAATACCAGTCGTGGGGGTGTGTACGGACTTCCCCAACTCTATAAGCTCCTACTTCACTCCTATGTCGAGCCGGCTAAGAAGCTCCTAACATGGGATCACTAGAATTCGCTCATGCATTAAATACAATCAAATAACCTTAGTACACCTTAGTTCATGTTTCTTAAGACGTTCAAGCATGTTACCAATTGGAAGTCTGCCAGTTTTCTTAAGCCTAACATCGATAAACATTCATCCAATACAATTAATAACACACCATTCAATCAATAATCAATAGTTAGGTTTCATTAGATCTAAGCAAACACAAAGAAAACCTAGCCTAGCATGTTAAACGAAAGACAAGAACAAGATAGAATCAAACAACACATAGACATATTGAATGATTAATTGATTACTTATCCTCAATGTAACATGGAAGATCTCAAGGTGAAAAACCTTGAAAATGCTGCTAAAATTCGTCTAGGGTTTATCCCTAAAAAGTTCCCAACAAGTTCCATACAAGTTCCACACTAATGACTAAAAATTATGAGAATATATATAGGAAAACAGACTTGACGGCGTCACGTTATAGCCTTGACGCCGTCACCTCGCCGTGATTAGGGTTTCTTGATGGCCTTCTTGACGCCGTCCCCCTTTAATCTCCCAAAATCCATTCTGGCTCGTCAAGGCTTGACGGCGTCACATCCTTGCTTGACGCCGTCAAGGGTACTATTCCAGCAGAATTTGGCACTTTGTCGAATTCTTCACTTTTATGCTCCAAAAACGTCCATAAAGTTTCCTTTTCCAGAATTTCTCTCTAAAGTACCTAAAATGCCAAAAGAAACGATTTAGGGCGATATTTGATCAAATAAATACGATTTAGGGCTTAAATGACCCCCGAAAAGCGGTACACTTTTCGCCTTATCAATCTCCCTCATCCCCCACTGCATACCCAATACCAGGGTGGTTTTGCCACCTCTCCACCACCACCTATCCACCCCAGCTCACCACCTACTCTTTAAACCACCTATACACAAGCCCATGATGCATTTAATGCATCTCCACCACTTTTTCCCCCAAACCATCTCACAACCTCTGTTTTCAAACTCAACTCTCCAAATTGGCTACTAATCCTTCCCAACCTTGTCCCCTCCTTCCCCATAACCCACCAAAGTGCATTAATTGCAAAATTTCGGCCCAAGTTACTTGTGAGACTTTAGGCGCCAAAAGTGGTTTAAACGGCTGGGATCACTTTGACTCATCCAATGGCCAATATTATTGATGGGAAATGTTCAGAAGCAAGTGGAGAGCCCAAAATATCTATATATGGTGGCATTGGAGCAGAGATGGGATGTATGTAGTTTATTTTTAGTTTAATAATGTCGACTTACTTTGTTTTCCATTTCCAGTTGTAAAATTTAGTTCTAAATTGTAATCTCAAGTGTTTTAGTGTATTTACAAGTCATTTCCATAAACAATTTCAGTTATCTTTATAAATTTCAGTTTATGTTTAGTTTCTATGAAAATCTCATTTTAGCTTAAAGGTTGTTAAAAGTGGTTAATTACTGTTCTAAAAGCTTATATAAGCTAATTATCAAGTTTCTACAAGCTTATCTCAGTACCTAAACTAGTTTCACTAAATTACTCAAAAATACAAGAAAAATAGTAAAAAAAAATAAAAAATCAGTGGTGATGAAGATTGAATCATGCAGCAGGGTGCATTATGGATTGCCCTGGTTTTAGAGCTTATTGGTAAGCTATAGGAAGGTTCTTGGTCCTTGGTAACTTGGTTCTCAATGTTGGATCAGTTGTAAGCCATATCTCCATTTTTTGGCTTTTCACTGTGTATTAGCTTATGCATGCTTATTTGTACTATTTTATGCTTATTTGATGTTTCTTAACTGAGTTCTTACTTTTACTTACATAGTTACATGCTTTTTCATTTAAATCTCTTATGCTCACTTTTGCTTATTTCACTGTCATTTTAGCATCATAGGAATTCATAAGGTATTTGTTGTTTGTTATGATGTTTCTGTGTTTCATGGAGCTTATTGCAACAATATAATTCCTTATGCATAAGATTTATGGCCTTAATTATTGATATACCTTGAAAATCACAAAATAATCCTTTTTAAGGAGTGTTTGGTTCAGGGTGGTACACAGAGTTCCATTTTGTTTCAGTGTTTGTCAAGTGTTGAAAAGGTTGCATAAGGTCATTTTAACATAGGTCAAAAATATAAACTAGGCACCTTTTGTTTAAAAGTCAAAATAATCTTTTAGTCCATCATTTTCATCATCTGTTAAGCAATTAGGTTTCACAATCATTCATACCTCTGCATAAGTTGTTAAAATAGCTTAAATTAATCTTTAAACACCTTATTACATCATAAATAATCATGAGTAGTCAGTAGAAATTCAATAAAGTCAAACCTTAGTAAAATCTTACAAAGTCAAATTCATAATAAGTTTTTTTTATTTAACTAGTAGAATTTCTCTTGGTCTTAATATTAAGATTTAGGTTGTAATTTTCTTGGATAATAATATTTGGCTGCTTCTCTTCACTAGAATATTTTTATTTTATTTTTATTCAGCTTATAAACTGCTTATTTTCTATCTTCCATTTAGCACTTTTTCACAAGTTTGCCCTGTGTACAGACTTTATAGCATATTTCATAAGCTTGCACAATCTCCAATTGTTAGCTTTAGCTTGTGTGATTTGGTGTTTTGTAAACCCCTTCTGGGTGACTTGTTGTTCATGCTTTTGTTTTTCCATGTATTGCTATTTATCACCGCTTATTATGCTATTCTATTTTGCTCAAATTTATTCACTACACTGAGCAATCAGTGTAGTTGAGCCTTTTTCTCAAGCTCATAAAAAGCTTTCTTGTGAACATAAGCTTGTGTTATTTGGACCATTGTGAAGCTAAGCAGCAAGTCCTGTAGGTTTGAAGCTTAATTTAAGCTTCTCAGCTTATTTGATAAGCCAATTAGCCATTTGCATATCTGTCCATTTCTCAGCATACACTGACCCAGTCAGTGTATTTAGCCTTTTTCATAAGCCCTCATAAGCTCAATAGTATACCATACTCCAAGAGCTTTGGCTTTTTGGAAAGCCCTCCAGCCAAACTTGCTCATTCAGTGCTCGTTTTGTGCTTCTCAGCTTATTTAATAAGCTGGATTTGGCCTTAAAGATACTTGCAGGCCTGTTTGGTTCATAGGGTGATTTGGATTTGCTTATTTGCTTATTTAAGCTTATTCAGTGTTATTCTTTGGTTCTCTTAGTTTTTTTCCAGTTCCCTTAATTTGTGTTCATCTTATTTTTCTTTTGTTTCCATCTGTGTGGCTTATTTCAAGCTTAATTGAGCTTAAATTCTCATTTTTAGCCAAAAACTCATCTGATAGGCTTATAAGCTCACACTCTGCTTATTTTCAAGTTCTAATTTAGTTGTTTTCGCAAAAGTTACCTATTTTCAGTAGTACAATAAGTTTGTAGAGTAAAATTTAGAAAATCATTATTTTTAATATAGTGATAGCTTCTATTTAAGAAGCTTTAGCTTTTTAGCTTATTTCTCAAATTTTTCATTAAGCACTCAGTAGTTTTTATATTTTTCCCTGTCACCTTAAAGTATTTATAGAAAAAGTTTCAGATTTTTCTTTGTTTATTTAGTATTTATAATAAATCAAAAATAGTTTAAATAATTATTAAATAGTAATTTGTCACAACCCACAATTTCAGGTCATTTCCCAAACCTCGACATTTCACTATTCACCCGTTACTATTCATCATTTACTATTCATCGATCACTATTCATCATTTTACTATTCATCGTTTTTGGAGT
>LBNU01027708.1:132588-174840 GCA_014162995.1 Artemisia annua | reverse complement strand
GTATACTATGTAGAAGGGCTTGGGCACAATTTGTTCTCCGTTGGTCGATTTTGTGACTCAGATCTTGAAGTAGCCTTCAGAAAACACACTTGTTTTGTTAGAAAATTGGATGGTGTGGATCTTCTGAAAGGTAGACGAGGCTCAAACCTCTACACTATATCCATTGAAGACATGATGCGGTCATCACCTATTTGCTTATTGTCTAAGGCATCCAAGAACAAGTCATGGTTGTGGCATCGTCGTTTGAATCACTTGAACTTCGATACCATCAATGAGCTCACTCGTAAAGATCTCGTTCGAGGCATGCCCCGGCTGAAATATGAAAAAGATCATCTTTGTTCCGCTTGTTAGCTAGGTAAAAGCAAGAAACATTCTCACAAACCCAAAAACTATCAACACCATTATGGAAGTTCTTCATACCCTTCACATGGATCTGTGTGGTCCAATGAGAGTGCAAAACATCTTTGGAAAGAGATATGTGTTAGTGATCGTAAATGACTACTCTCGGTTTACATGGGTTAAGTTCCTCAGATCTAAGGACGAGACACCTGAAATCATCATCAAACTCATCAAGCAGCTGCAAGTTGGACTCAATAAAACTGTCAGATTCGTCCGCACAGATAACGGAACTGAGTTTGTTAATCAGCAACTTACTCAATTTTATGAAAATCTTGGAATTAGTCATCAAAGGAGTATACCTCGAACACCTCAACAGAATGGAGTCGTTGAAAGACGAAACCGTACCCTTGTAGAGGCCGCACGAACCATGCTGATATTTTCCAAAGCTCCTATGTTCCTCTGGGGAGAGGCAATTGCAACTGCTTGTTACACTCAGAACCGATCACTGATACATCCTCTTCACAGCAAAACCCCCTATGAGCTGGTGCACGAGAGAAAACCTGATCTTTCATTTCTTCGAGTCTTTGGTGCACTATGTTACCCAACCAACGATAGTGAAGACTTGGGAAAGCTCAAGGCAAAAGCTGATACTGGAATTTTTGTTGGCTACGCACCTAATAAGGGTTATCGAATCTACAACAAAAGAACCCGACAAATCATGGAAACCATCCATGTCACGTTTGATGAGCTGTCCGAGCACACGGCTCCTGAATACTCCAGTTCTGGACCCGCATCTAATCTTTTGACTCCTGGACCAATTAGTTCGGGACTTGTACATTCCTCCACCACTGATGCTCCTTATGTGCCACCCACAAGTGAGGACTTGAAGAAATTATTTGATCCAATGTATGATGAGTATTTTGAACCTCAACAGATAGTCGAACCAGAACCACAAGTCATAGGTCCTGATGCTGCTGCTAATGATGCACCTCAACCTACAAATGGGCCTTCCATCTCCATCTCTCTTAGTCAAAATGCTCCGTCATCCAGTCATACTCAACCCATTCAACCCACTCACACCGATCAACCTTCTTCAATTCCTCAAGGAGCCGCATCTGAAAATTCTTTTGAAGTGAATCCCTTTGCTCAACCACCTGATGAACCTTTTGTCAACATATTTGCCCCTGATCCATCCAATGTGGCAACCTCTTCGGAAGATTCTAATACTGCTACATCAGTCCTCAGTCATCAACCTCATGAGCATATCAGAAAATGGACAAACGATCACCCAATTGACAACATCATTGGTAATCCATCTCGCCCCGTTTCCACACGTAGACAACTTGCCACAGATGCCTTGTGGTGCTTCGTCAGCTCCATACTGTCTAAAACTGAGCCGAAGGATTTTAAAGAAGCTTTGACTAAAGCATCCTGGTTCACTGCAATGCAAGATGAAATTCATGAATTTGACCGACTTGATGTATGGGAATTAGTGCCTCCTCCCGACTGTGCTATGATTATCGCTCTCAAGTGGATCTTCAAAGTGAAGCTTGACGAATATGGTGAAGTTCTGAAAAACAAGGCTCGGCTAGTGGCCAAAGGATACAGACAAGAAGAGGGTATAGACTTTGAAGAATCATTCGCACCCGTGGCTAGAATTGAGGCCATCAGAATCTTTCTTGCTAATGCAGCTAGTCAGAATATGATTGTCTACCAAATGGATGTGAAGACTGCATTTCTCAATGGTCACTTAAAGGAAGTGGTATATGTAAGTCAACCAGAAGGGTTTGTTGATCCTGAACGCCCTAATCATGTCTATCGCTTGAAGAAGGCACTTTATGGACTTAAACAGGCACCCAGAGCATGGTATGATACTCTATCCAAATTCCTTCTAGCCAACAAATTCACCAAGGGTGTGGTTGATCCTACATTGTTCACCAGAAAGTCGGGCAAGCATCTACTCCACGTTCAGATATATGTAGATGACATTATCTTCGCTTCTTCAGATCCGTTGGAATGTGATCGTTTTTCACAAGAGATGAGTACAGAATTCCAAATGTCCATGGTGGGGCAAATGTCATTTTTCTTGGGGTTGCAAATCTCTCAAAATCCCCACGGTATCTTCATCAATCAATCCAAGTATGCTACTGAAATCTTGAAGAAATTTGGATTTGAATCATGTGACTCTGTTGACACTCCAATGATTGAGAGATCAAAACTGGGTGAGGATGTTGAGGGGGCTCCAGTTAACCAAACAAAGTATCGAAGCATGATTGGATCCTTAATGTACCTCACAGCTAGTAGGCCAGATCTTCTATTTGCTGTTTGCATGTGTGCTCGTTATCAATCCAAACCCACCAAAAAGCACTTAGAAGCAGTCAAAAAGGTCTTCAGGTACCTTCAAGGTACGATTCACATGGGCCTTTGGTATCCTAAAGACACTGCTATGGCTCTCACTGCCTACTCTAATGCTGATCATGCGGGGTGTCAAGATACTCGTCGAAGTACGTCCGGTGGTGCTCAATTTGTAGGAGATAAGCTTGTCAGCTGGTCATCAAAGAGGCAAATGAGTACGTCGATCTCCTCCACTGAGGCTGAATACATTGCCATGTCATCTTGCTGTGCTCAAATCCTTTGGATGAGATCTCAATTATCTGATTATGGCTTTGTGTACAACAAAGTTCCGATGTACTGTGACAACAAAAGTGCAATTGCTCTTTGCTGCAACAACGTCCAGCACTCCAGATCAAAGCACATTGATATTCGACATCATTTCATCAGGGAACAAGTGGAAAAAAGGGATTGTGGAACTTTACTTTTTGAGGACAGAATTTCAGCTGGCTGACATCTTCACTAAGGCACTTCCCAGAGAACGGTTTCAATTCATTCTCCCGCGTCTTGGAATGAAGAGTATCACTCCTGAGTCACTCAAAAGTCTTCAGGAGGAAAATGACAAGTAATGGATTTGCTTCACATATCCTTGTACATACTCTTTAAAACCAAAAAGAAAAATACAAAAATATAAAAACCTAGAAAAAAAACATAAAAATCTAAAAAAACACAAAATACCAAAAATAGCTTCATCCTAGGCATGTCTTCTGTTTATCGATAACATTTTAAGCTTCTATAAATGTTATTCATTAATGGCATAGGACTTTAAATGAAGCTCGAGCATAAGTTATATTAACCGGTTAAAACATGTCTTATCGGCTTGCTATTACTTCATATAGCAACCCGCTCTTATCCTTGGGGAAAACATGTCGCCAAAAAGACGGTTGTTCCTCTCACCGGGTGAAGTTCACTTGGGCATGGATTACTTTATATCCATGTTGCTTCGATTTGATGTACGTTTCAGTGCATCACTTTTTGAAAAAGAAGAGAAGTCTTCTTTCATCCCAAAATCTCTCTCTTATGATTCTTCAAGAGAGTTTTTGTGGTTTACAAGGTGGCTATTGGACTTAAATTTTCACAAATACCCTACCGTTCAACTTAATGACTCCAACTCTTTAAATAGAAAACGGGTCATTAATTGAGGGGGAACGAATTTGCTCAAAATTTATGCACCTTTAAAAGCTTTGTGCACCAGCAGCAGTGAAAAAGTGTCTCTCAAAAATCAGTACATGTGAAAATTTTACCACATTTTCTCCCATTTTTTCTAAACTCTTTTAAATCAATTGGGATCACAAAATCTCAAATGATTTGAAATTTTTTGATCGGGGGAGAGAATGTGATTTAAATATTTAAAAATGAAATCTGATTTAAGATGTGATGTTTTTGGACTATAATGTACGCTCTCCCGTATGTGCTAAATTTTTTAAGGTTTTTTTTAAAATTTTAAACTTGAACCAACGCACATATTGAGGGGGAGCAAAATGGTTTGTGATGAATAAAAGTTTTGGCATCTCACTTGAACGTGGCTCAGATTTGACTCATGAATTGACGAAACACAAAACGTTAGAATTCGAAAGGATTTTTCCAAGTAGAAAGTACCGTTTCGAGAAGCTCTTTTTAGATGTATACTTTGACGGGTCTAACTTCCTTTTCAAGGAATGTTAACAACTTCAAGTTAGTTATTAGGGCTAGTTATCACCTAAAAGCTGATAATGGATCCCTTTAACTAAGCAACGTAAACGTGTCCCTAGGGTATATGTCTATTAAGAGTGGATCAATTCAAAAGTGCAACCTACCCCGACATGTGCAAATTTCTATCAAAAACCTATGAGCACATGTTAAGGGGGAGCATTTGAAAATTATAAAAACTCTCAAAGTGTGTGCAAGATGTGTTTCTTAATCATAAGCACTTTGAGAGAATTCTCAATGATTTGGTTATATGGCGATTGCGGAAAGATACCAAAAGACCGACCATTTTAATTTAATGCATGGAGTTATAAGGATGGTAAGGTTAGGTATATGCTCCCATGATCCACCAGAACCGGAGGGATCTTCCCAGGGACAATCCAATAGATAGATTAGAAGTCCTTAGGAATGATTGAAAAAAGGAAGAAAAGTGAGAAAGGGAAGAGTGCCGACTGAGATTGAGCTAGGACTGGAACAAACCCAACAAGGTTCTAGTAATGAAGTCTCGGTAAGCACTGAAGGGGTTGAAGAATTAAAAAGAAATGAAATGAGAAAGGGTGAAAAGAAATAGCCCTCCAATTATTCAACCTTAGGGCAGAAACCGGGTTCAATTCATATGCTACTGATTGTTACTAAGGTAACATCGGTATTGAAGAAAAGACGTCATGGACCCAGTGACGCACTGCACTAAACCTTCCAGCCACTCAAGTTCTCTTAAAAGAGCTTGTTTCATTCTCACGGGGAACCGGTGTAATCTATCGACTTGTCTCTTAGAGCTAGTTGATATTGAAACAGGAGACCCCTCCCTAGTCTCCGCATAGGATAACCAAATTGCACTTATAAAGTCTAGAGCCACGAGATGCATCAAACGATCTCTTAGGAACACTTAATCCTTCAACACTGGTTGTTTATCATCAAGGACACCAGATGTAATATTTTGAGTCCTACGCGGATCTTAGCAATCTGCCAAGAACACTTATGAGGGAATATACATATGTATTTCCCAATGATTGAGTGGAAACTCCTGCCAGGGTCAACATCAAACAGCCCTGACAACAGGTTACTTCGGTAATCTCTCGTGGATTACGCTTAGTGTTCGTGGTGGTGTTTCTAAGGGTCTACAATCGTGGGGTGATCTCCAGCGACTTACCTAATCGTTGGTGTACTTCGGTATGTCAGTGAAAGCCCTTTCGGGGGCATCCGATTAGGAACGACCTTAGTAAGGATTAGAGAAAGTCTTCACACTATGCTGTTGACGATCTCGAAGTCCGAACTTGTAAGTGCTGGTATGTTTATTACTAACCAAGTTTTATGCAGCTCAACATACCAAACTTATCATTTTCACCACCATCACTCTAGTTCCACATGCTCATACCGACATCTAAAAGGAGCCTTCAGAACTATTCAACCATGGAGATTCACTCAACAAAGATGTATGGGCATGTGGAAAAGGCGTACTCCCACCAGAGACAAAGAAGTTGGCGGTTGCTGCTGATTGCTGAAAAGATGCCGATTCATCACATCATGCTCACACCTCAACATCAAATTCAAAGACATCATGATCATGGAATGGGCTTCAACTATGCTTCCACAACTCTGATGCAGAAGATCATGATTCAGAAAAGTGTGAGCATGACAACACAAAGATAGTCGCAACTTCACAATGGAGACACTTCTACTCAAAGATGACTTGATGCTACCTATTTGGATGATGAACACGAAGCAATGCCAAAGATCATCCTACACCTTAAGCAAGTCATCTAGAGTCCGCTGCTGAAAGCACAAAGTACTTTACATTGAAGAATCAACAACTACGAGCTACAAAGATATCGACAAAGATCTCAATGCTGGAATTCAAGATTTAATTTCCGGGGTGACCTCCCTTAGGGGGAGATTGTTAGGAATACGTTTTTTCCTATAGAAGATTCGGTCACCCCAAGTATTTTAAAACATTGTATAGCTCGTAGTATTTAATATAGTAGTTAATACGTAGATTAGTTTATTTAGTATTCGTGGTGTCGGGTCGGGTCTTTTACCCTCTGTCAGCCCACTCCACAGCCTAGTAGAGGCACTCATCCACCTTGTAAGTATAAATACCTTCTCCCACCAAGGGAGAAGGTTGGACCTTTCACTAGTAATTTCATTTCTCTTGTTCTTTCTCTCTCTAAAAAGCTCCCACTTTCTCTCTCTAACTAATCTCTAGCTTCTTACATATTCTATCCATCTAACCACATGAACCATACGAGTATAATGATTTAGTGTGTCATACAGCAGTGCTTTGGGATCTTTTAGAATTCATCACACTAGGTTTTGTACCTAAAATTCCATCTTTTCAAAGTTGTGCCTTTTTCCTAGCTTTATCTAGATAGTGTTTATGGACCACGTCATTAGAACCAATAAATTCTTTAACAGTTGTTGTAGTTACATTCGGTGTACTATTCCTAGAAGGGCCAGAAGTAAGCACATTTGTGTTTCGTTCAACAACTTTTTTCATTTTCAACAATCTTTTCAATTTCTTTTTGCTTGGGCAAAGGTTGTGGAGTGACTGGTTTTGTCAAATCTTTTTTCTCATCGACTTTTAGAGCAAACCGGGAAATTGACATTTTTGGTTTTACAACCGTTTTTGAAGCATTTGGTTTCTCCGAAGTTGATGGTTTTGCAAACTTAGTATCCATACCCTTTCCTTTTTGACTTTCTAGCTGAGCCCTCAAAAGATGATTTTGCTCTTTCATGTTCTTGAAGGCACGCTCATACGACAGTTTGTCATACTTGCATTCTACATTTTTCCGATCAAGTTGTTTAAAATATGACACGTTTTCTTTTTCAAGTTTAATAAGAGCATTTTCATATTTTGAAACAATTGCGGAGGTTTCAGCTCGGAGTCTTTCATCGTCTTCAACAGAATAGGTTTGTAAAATGATAGACATAATATCAGTAGACAGAACTGCTTCGAAGAGAGAATCATTTATCTTTTCCAAAACCTTCATGTTTTCACGAGTTTCATTAGCTTCCTTTACCAGGGATTTGTGGTCCTTGACAAAGTCGGCCATTTCTTTTATGAAAGCTTGTTCAAAATGGATTACCCTCGCATTGATGTTATACAGTGGAATAGTAATTTCGTTTTCAAACACCTTTTTCTGTTCGTTATGAAAACTTTAATGCCAGTTGTTAATACTGATTGTAGTTTTAGACTTAACAATCTGTTGGAGTGTTTCAATTCTCTTTTTGACGTCATCAAGAATGTCTCTAGCCTCACTTGTATTAAAAGGGTTGTTAGAGGACATTTGTTCCATGTTTGAAAGAGATTTAGAAACAACTACGGGTTTAGAAATTTCTGGGCTTTTGGAAAAAGGTTTGGAAAGCTCATATGCTTGTTTTTGTGGAACAAAAGTAATGCCAGAAAGTTTGTTCAATTTGTTGTAATCAATAGGTTTCAAATCAGGATTCTTTCGTTTCATTTTGGTAATGCTCTCTTCGACCAGTTCTATTGTTTCCACAGAATCACGGGTAATGATAGGATCATGCTTAGCAAGCAAAACATTTCCATTATACAAAGTATTTTGTTCTTCCTGAGTTTTCTTGAGATTACAAGGAGTTTTGTTACCTAGAGCCATTTTAATTTTTGTATGGTAAATCGGATCAGTTTGATTAGTAATCATGTGAATTGTTTGACTCGAATGACCCGTTTTAACCAACAAATTTTCTAGTTTTTCTATCATATGTTGTGACTCTATGATTTCTTCCAAAAGTTTATCTTCTTTCTTTGCAAAGTCCTTTTTCAACTCATCCCTTTCTTTTTCAAGATTGATATAAGCTGATTTTTGTTTTGAGAGTTGGTTTTGCAAATCAGAAATTTCCGCGTTTAAGGATTTTATTTTCATGTGTGAATTAACATCAAGTGTATCAAACTTGATTTGCAAATGTTTTTCGCTTGAAACGGAATTTTGAAGACTAGTTTCTAATTCGGACAGTCTTTCGGTATGAAATTCAAAAGCTTTAGCGTGTTCCTTGTAACTCTCAAGCTCAGTGGTCAATTTTGCATTTGCGGCCTTAACATCGCGATTGACCTTTTTCACATTCTCAATTTCAATACTACAATTGTTCAATAATGATTCAAATAAAGCACGTGTTTCCTCATCATTAGCACCATTTTGTGCAACTTGAACTCCATTAGGATCTGTATATGGAGTTTCATAGTTAATATTGCTATTAACTTGCTCCCCCACATATGTATCATAATTGGGTTCGGGAGGCACAGAATGTGGCTTCTTATGAGCAAATGGATTAGCATCATTACCATACATTGGTACCTCCTTAAGTGGTTCTGAGTCATAAGTAGGAGGATGATCAGAATCACTACTTGATGAAGATGCATGCTGATTTGCCATAAAGATGTAGTCTGCATTGAGATCTGTGGGATTCTCATTAACACTTGCTGTGACCATGAAGTTGTGTTCCTCAGCAGTAAGCGGTATTCTCGATTCTTCTTTATTGGCTAGCATCAACATATACTGGATCTTTTCAACCTTGTCTTTGAAATTTCTACCAATAACACTGCTGTGAATTGCTGATGTAGGTTTCTGAAGCGAAGTCATGAAACAACAATCATTCCCATTTTGATTGACCACATTCTGACTCACAAACTGATCCATCGGATTTCCAGCATACTGCCTTATCTGAATCCCCATCTGTGTACACGTAGCATTTCCTTGCTGATTCCCAATAACTTGTTCATTTGCCAGTTTATCTCGATTCCTAGTAAAGTCTGTTGGAAACATTTCTGCTAGAACCTCAAGTGCTTGTTGCTTCTGTCTCAACATTGCTTCATCAAACCTAGCCTTGTAGGCAAGTTGCTTTTTCAATTGTTTCTGCTTCACGTTCTCAAAATATGTAGAAAGGATTGGTTCTGGAAGTTCCGTATCAGTTGGTGCAAAGAGATCATACTTTGGTTCAACAGTCTCAGCTTGTGTCTCTTGCATAATCAACTGCTCGTTTGGTGTGTCGATGTTATAGGAAGGTTCTGCGTTATCAAGTTCATCTGACTTAAGTTCACATGATTCTTTAACGTCTTGTTCATTATCAGTCAACGGCTTCTCAGTTTTAGGATATGGAGCAAAAAATTGAACAAGAGAGTCCGTGTCCATTGAAGAAAAGAATTTGTTGAGGAAAGACATTGATGAAGGTATGAGTGATGAAGTTGATCTTGGATCGGTTCAACGAAATAGGAGTAGAATTTGGTGAAGGTTACTTTCCTTGGTCAACGAACTTTCAATCCACCAATAATTTTCGAAACTTAGTCCACAAAAAATTTTCGAAAAATTTTGTCTTAGAAAAATTTTCGAAAATATGCACCTAGAAAAATTATCTAAAACGTGTTCTAGATAAAATTTATCTAAAATGTGTTCTAGATAAAATGATCTAAAATGTGTTCTACATAAAATTATCTAAAACGTGTTCTAGATAAAATTATCTAAAATGTGTTCTAGATAAAATTATCTAAAACGTGTTCTAGATAAAATTATCTAAAATGTGTTCTAGATAAAATTATCCAAAACGTGTTCTCGATAAAATTATCTAAAACATGTTCTCGATAAAATTATCTAGAACGTGTTCTCGATAAAATTATCTAAAACGTGTTCTCGATAAAATTATCTAAAGGTGTTCTCGATAAAATTATCTAAAACGTGTTCTCGATAAAATTATCTAAAACGTGTTCTCGATAAAATTATCTAAAACATGTTCTCGATAAAATTATCTAAAACGTGTTCTCGATAAATTTACAGAGTTCTCGAAAGATGACCAAACTTTCTAAATTATACAATTTAGAGAGTATACTACGAGTCGAAGTGTTTTCTCACTTATACAAGCAAGGGAAACACCGAGTAAGCAACGGTAACACTTCTGAAGCAACGACGTGTGTTCTAGAAAGTTTAGGGTCTTGTGTTCTAGATAATTAGGGTTTTGTGTTGTAGATAATTTTGGCAGATTTTGATTTTGCAAAAAGCAACCCAAATGAAGTTTGTATTCCAAGATTCTTGTACTTCTAGCCTTAAAAACACCAAAACTTGAAGAAAGTTGCAAACTTGATGATTTGTATGAAAAATTTTTGTGTTCTAGAAAACAAGTACAAAATCAAGTACGAATTTTGAAAGCTTGAATCTTGCAAAAAGATTGAAACTTTCTTGTTAGGCTATGTTTAAAACACTAGTTTGTAAACAAAAAAAAATGTTAAAACCACAAAAAAAACAAGAAAAGTAAGAATCTTTTTAGAAAAATAACGAGTAATAAGCTTAGAAATTCGATACAAGCAACCTTCCAACACTCCTAAATCATTGTTTGGCTCTTGATACCACTTGTAGGACCTTAGATCTATCAACTTTATCACACTTATATGGATGAGATATGGTGACTTGATGAATATATGTGTGTGTTTTAGAGAGAAAGTAGAAGGAAACTAGTGAGTATATTTCATGTAAAACACACACTTACACACTCAAGCACACACCTCAAATGAGCCTTTGAGGTGTTTAAATAGTACAAGATACATGATGCCCTAAAGGCTTTTCTATGGGCATGGGCATGGGCTTGGACTTGGATTACATTTAAATATAAAAGACTTAGTAACTTAACTTGTTACATATTAGCTTACCAAGTCCAAAGCCCAATGACTAAACTATTACATATCATAATCGACACAATGACAAAGTTCCTAATATGTGAATGACCATAACTTCTATTAATATTTCTTTGATGCTAACAATTGTAGGATCGATAATATACAAGATTTATGTGGTTCGGGGGGTCGGGGAAGCTCAAAGTAAAGGAAAGACATGATATTTATTAGATTAAGAAAGGGGAAGATGTGTGTGTTTTCTAGAGAGAGAAAGGGAAAACCATACACACCTTATATTACAAATGAGACATCCAACCTTCCTAGTTGTGACTAGGAAGGTATTTATACAAAGAGTACAAGGAAATCTATACTCTAATGGCAAGACTAGTCCTCGTAGATAAAGACTAATGCAATTCCCGACAATGACATAACTTTAAGGCTAACAATCTCTCCCCAAAGTGATGTCATATGGGAATTGCTTACAATGTTCCTTACAAGTAAAATTAAATACAAAACATAAGCGCAGCAGCTCCGAGAATGGTCTTCAAACTTCATTGCTTCATTCAGCTTCCTAAATCTTCTCAGCTGCGATCTCTTTACTTGCAGAAGAACAATGTGAGCAGATCTAATTAGGGACTAAGTCTGGCTTTTCACTCTCCCCTAATTAGTGCTCTCCCCCAAACTGACAACCTTTCTGATGAATGCCCTGAATATGAAGAAGTCTTTTGATAATTAAATGAAAACCGTCTTTAGTCTTCTAACACGCAGCGGAAAATGTAGAACAGACTGTAGCCTCGACCTTCTTCAAGATTGTCGATTCGGAGGAACAAAATATCAACATCTTCATCTCACCAAATGCATCCCAGTTATCTTACATATGAAAAATCAGCTCGTAACGTACACATGAAATGATAACACCAAAGTAACAAGTTGAAACACTGATCATCTTGAATTTGTTGCCCGAAATTGGTGAAGGTGGATAAGGTAGAAGTACGTAGAATAAGATGAGAGGATACAGATATAGAATCAACCAATCTCTGACACAAATCATTTCATAAATCATTAAACCCGATCATGTGAACTTGTTGTGCATCCTCGATGTACACATTTCTCTCCCCTGATGGTTACGATTTATCGGAATAAGCATAATAATGTGTACGTGAATCATTAACTGAAAGCACTTTATCATTAATCATATAAGCTCGTGAGAAGATGTCGATAAACCCAATCTACTAATAATACCATTTGAAATTGTCTAACTCTTTATCAACCCCCATGTATCAAACAACGGCTCTTAGTAGTAACCACAGGTGAAGATAACCCGATATGACGAACTTGAGAATGAAGTAAAATCCCCCAGACTTGTCACTTAAGCTTGTACTATCCTTGTGACTAAGAATGGTGTAACTTATACCCTTAATAAAAGTGTAATAAGCACAATCCCTCTTGATATATCCTCAATTGCGTGAGACACTGAGCACTACAACGTAACTCCTTAAAGTGATAGCTACTTTGTGGGTATAGAAAGAAAGAATCACAAAAGTAACTAGATATCCAAGTNAATGAAGTAAAATCCCCCAGACTTGTCACTTAAGCTTGTACTATCCTTGTGACTAAGAATGGTGTAACTTATACCCTTAATAAAAGTGTAATAAGCACAATCCCTCTTGATATATCCTCAATTGCGTGAGACACTGAGCACTACAACGTAACTCCTTAAAGTGATAGCTACTTTGTGGGTATAGAAAGAAAGAATCACAAAAGTAACTAGATATCCAAGTCTTCGTCACCATTAATATATGCCCAAACAAGTCATCTTCACGGATGGAAAGAAAGAAAGAAGATGAAATAAGTGCACGCGCCCGTAAAACGTTACTTCAAACCCAAATAAATAATAACGAATCATCCCCGCAGTCACATTTAATATTCAATGAAAACCTTAGTCGTGAAATATGTATCCCCGTGAAATTTGTAACCAAAAATACCACTTTTAACCAAAATATTATCAATAATGTATCCACAAATAAATTACGGATAACATTTTTGATTATTCATTTATGCATTTGTAGCACAAGCTCATTCCGTATAAATGTATAATTGTTCACATCAGCCCATTCCAATCCAATCAGCCCATTCCATGTCATTTGCTTCAGCCCAAGACTACTAAACCCAATCCATAGCACAACCCGATCCAGTCAAAGAGATTATACCAGGTCTTATGATATAAGACTAAACTCACGGATAGTCACACAACCCTAAACATATTTTTCTCCGCCTACCACTACACGCTCCTCTCATCAAACATCTCACAAACTCAGATCTTCTCCATCAATCCAAATCTTCATCACATCACAACTTTCGAACACATGGTATCATTCTGATCGAAACCCACAAGCAAGAGCATAACCGTACGCCACCTTTATCTTCATTAGTTGCTCAAGACGAATCAAGAAAGTGTTTAAAGGCTTCAAGATCCTGATTTGGGTCTCGGGTAGGTTTGGTTAATGTTTTGTGTGGATGTTGATTTTTGAACGAACTAAAGAAAAAGAGATAACATATTTGTTATATTCTTATCCTTTTATGTTTCGGATATTAAGTCATGAAGTGTAAGCTTCGTAAAAATCCGTGATGAATTTTTTTCGTGATAAGGACCTTGAAGGTTTGATTTTTCATTGAATAATCACGAAAATAATCTGAGATTTATTAGTATGTTCTTGACGGTGAGGGTGTTGGTAGTGTCTAGTATAGTTTTTAGTTTTCTTGTTGGACTTGGCTTAGGCTGAGATGTTCGTCACTTTTCTTTTCGTTCCATGTTTAGTGTGGACTGATGATGTATAAAGGCTAAGGTCACATATGAGTTGGTATTATGTTGTGGTCAATGGTCTGCTTCTTCTCCATCTTCTTTCAAAAAGTTTTCGAAAGTTTTATTTCAAAAAGATTTCGAAAATTTATTCAACTTATCGAGAATATTTCACAACTTATCGAAAACATAACTTATCGAGAACGTGGCTTATCGAGAACGTGGCTTATCGAAAACACGGTTATCGAGATCATGGTTATCGAGAACCTGAGTTATCGAGAATGTGATTTCGATAATTTAGGGTATTGTGTTCTCGAAAACTACATGTGTTCTCGAAAACAAGTACATATCGAGAACTTCTTATACAAGAAATTCCGATCAGATTCCGGCGACCCTTATTTCCAGTTTCCGATGAGTTTTTAACCACTTTTTCGACCTTCTTTTAGACCACGTTTTGACCACAGATTCACGGAATGGAACAAAATAAGTCATAAAAGTTACTCATTGTACAAATCTGTTTGGACCAAAAAGATTGACGCAAAACAGTTTGTGATAGCCTGGATAAAGCACAATGACTCCTTTTTGACCATATAGATACATGTGACCTGTTTAGAAAACTGTTCCCAAAGAGATAAGAAAAAAAAAATTCAGATCCAAAAAATATGGGTAAAAACAGTTCTAAAAACGTGATACGAACCCACAAAAATCAATAAAGTAACAACCTGGCTCCTTATACCAATTGTAGGATCGATAATATACAAGATTTATGTGGTTCGGGGGGTCGGGGAAGCTCAAAGTAAAGGAAAGACATGATATTTATTAGATTAAGAAAGGGGAAGATGTGTGTGTTTTCTAGAGAGAGAAAGGGAAAACCACACACACCTTATATTACAAATGAGACATCCAACCTTCCTAGTTGTGACTAGGAAGGTATTTATACAAAGAGTACAAGGAAATCTATACTCTAATGGCAAGACTAGTCCTCGTAGATAAAGACTAATGCAATTCCCGACAATGACATAACTTTAAGGCTAACAGAGTTCACCAATCCCACTTCGTATACTTTCCCTACTTCTCTTTGGATGTTGCCCCTTTCTCTGGTTTCGTACCTCTGCTTTTATAGACTCATTTTGACCTAATTCAACTAATGTGTTCAGTAAATGAGGACAAGTGATCGGCCTCACAATGAATGCAATCAATAACTCTGCTTTGTAGCTGTCAAGGTAAGTGCGCCATACTTCGTAGAAAGTACGCCGTACTTCGTGTATATTCAATCTCATTTACCCGCCAAGCAAGTACGCCGCACACAGTCCTAAGACCGGCGTACTTGGGTCTTTTATACTTGTATATTTTCATTCCAAGTCTTTCCTTTCTTGTATTTGTTACTTTATCGTCTTTTTAGTGGTATTTCTAACTTTCTTTTCTCGTTCTATTCTGCAACCAGATTAGTACCAATTCTACACAAATAACGTGATATTCTATGTAATATAATAGATATATGATATATAATCGATGGAATAAATATGTATAATTAGAGCGTTATCAAATCCCCCATACTTAACTATTGCTTGCCCTCACGCAATCCTTAAAAATATTTTTTTATCTTATCAAGAAATCATAAGCCAAAATAACGCGACTAAGCATCTCAAGAAAGTGGAAAGTATAATTCACTCACACTCATATATTGGGTATAAAAGAATCACACTCAGCTGCTCAGACATGTTAAATAAATTACCATAGGCTTGTACAAAAAACTAAACTTCACCGACATGGTGTAAGCACCAAGTAAATTTCATCAAAGAGAACTTTTATTTGGGTTATAACGTTAGGCTAAAGGTAATAATATGGGTATGGAGTAGACATGGGATTTATATAGTAAAATTGTTTCTAAAAGAAAATAATAATAAGTTGAAAGTCCCTTTTTTTGTAACAACGATCTCCATTTGGCACATATTTCGCCAACACTTTATTCTTCCTTGTACATATATTTTTTTTTTCTTTTTTTGTTTCTTGGAAAATATTTGGTTTCCCCCATACTTACGATGAGTAGGGATCCAGTGAGAAGAAAACTTATAATGAGAAGGATGAGAAATAACTATAACCAAATATTTGAGATGCGTCGACTTAAATTAAATGCATCTCTATTCATTTAGATGCATCCCAACTACTTTCGAAAGTGATTTTGAAGTGAAAACAATGTATAGTAGTACTTGCAACAAATTTGACACGCAGAGGACGAAAAATACATAGCATTTGCCTAACTTGCTAAAATGCATCTTATATATGTATATGCATCTAATTTTTAGCTTGAAAATATATTAGGATGCATCTAAAAGATTAGGGATGCATCTAATTCAAGTCGATGCATCTCTAATGTGTGGTTATAGTTATTTCTCATCCTTCTCATTTTAAGGTTTCTTCTTATTTGATCCTAAGTCTACTTACGATAAACACACCACTTCAATCAAAACTAGAAGTTTGCAACCTTCACATTTCTTTCAAAATAGCATAATCCGTAATTATTTCTTTTTCATTTTCTTTGGACTTCCAACAAGGTTCATAGGTTTAGAAAGGCTAAAGTGTATATTTTTTTTATAGTGGATGTAAGAAACGAATAGATTGGCTCAGAATGTTGTTTTAGTAGTATCTAACACAAAAGATAACTGCTACAAAAGGTTTTTATATTGGAAATTAGATAATCGATATGATTACTAATATTTTTTTTATCGAATGGCTATTTGGTGTAAATCCTAAGTTTTGCCTCTTATCATTTAAAATTACTTATATCACACGAATGTGATCTTACAACGGTTTCGTAAAGATTTTAAGCACAAGTTCTAGAATAAATAAAACATCGGCACACTCATAAACAAAGAAGCAAGCCTTTAATAAGGGCATAAGGCTGAAAACTCCTCACATTATAGTGGTAATGGTTATGAATATGCTAGCACGTTATCAATTACGAGTCGAATTAGCTTAAATGATTTAACTCGAATATTTTTCCAAAATTATATAATAAGTGCGGCGCACCAAGTTGCAAAACCGTCGCACATTTTCTAAAAAATATGTTTTTCTTTTTAAATCATTCCAATTTATCTCACCCCCCCCCCCCCCATACTTATTATGAACATTGTCCTCAATGTGACATAATATAAATAAAATAGAGAAATGGGAATGAGTTACTTTACTATAAGACGAATTCAGCAAAATTGTACGAAGCATATTTGAGCCTTCGTACTAAATTCGAACCTGCACATATTCATAAACAAAACAAACAAAAACAAGCAAACAAATATAATCAAAAAGATTAGATAGATTATTATTATTAGTACTAATACTAGTTATGCATACAGATATATATATATATATAGAGTTCTAGTTATTGTTTTTGTTCTTGTTCCTTCTTGTTCCCCCCAATTACCATTGTTTTTGTTTCCAGATTACCATCACAAATTGTTTTGAATGCCAACAGAGGCATTAGTTACAGACCATAAGAATAAAATTGTTTGAAATTGTCTTAACACAACCAGATGTCTGGTTTCCTTCCAAGTACGCCGCACACCAGTTATTGTGCGGCGGTTTTCACTGCTGTTGTTGCTCTGTGGTGGTGGTGGTGTTACCATTCGTTCAAGGGCTCTACTTTCAACACCTCTGGAAGGTCCCTTAGCTTCCCAGTCTCCTTGCTTCTTAGGTAGAAGAAGCTTCTCATGTCCACATTCCCTGCTTTCACAGGCTTCTCAAACAACTCCATCTCCCCTTCATTCATCAAATCATTATTCCTTGCCATCCTGGTTATCAAGTGTCCACAACAGATTTTTGATCCTCCAGCTGCCACAGCTCCTTTCCCCAGATGTTGTGCAATTAACCAGGCTAAATTAAAATGAGACAAGGGGTGTTTCTTGTCAAAAGCATGTAAGATCCATAAGTCTTCATCAAGAACATACTGAGTATAATGGGCCCTGTGGAAAACGGACTGCACCAGTAACTTGTGAAGCACCTGCAACAATGGATTCCTAATTTTCCAGACTCTCTTCTTACCATAAACTCGAACATCTTCTCCACTAATCTCCTTCCAGTAACCATTAGCATCAAAATCCTTCATCTGTCTTTGTCCTCTCACAATCATCCTTTCAAAATTATCATTACAAACATCCTGGTCAGAATAGATCCCCAACATTCTTCCAAACTGATATAATGTCACCACATTCTCTTCTCCTCCTAGTCTAAAACTCATGAACTTGTCTGTCAAAACCCCATCATCAGTAATTGTTTCCTTAACATTCACAGTGCTAAAGAACTCAGGGCACCATTCCCTGTAAATAGGTTCCCTGATTTCTACAGCTCTCTTCCACATGTAAGAATTCAGAACTTCCCTGTTAAACACCATCCTAACTAACAACATGTTCTCAATATGCTCATAACATCCTAAATTCTTGATTATTCTCCAGTCTACTATCCTTGGAACTTCAATCTCTCTTACAGATAACCTAATCAGTCTTTTATTGAATTCAAGCTTGTCATTCTCTCTACTCCTTGCCACTTTAGATTAGGGTGCTCTTCTGGCTTCCTTTTGTTTTTCTCTTTTTCTATAGCTCATCTGGTTCTTCCTGCTACAACCTGAAATATAAATAGTTCATAGGCACATTATTATTAGCTGTTAGTGCAACAAGTATTTCCAAATCTCTCTCAAATTCTAATTTTCAAACATTCTGTCTTGAATTCAGGCAAAAAGTGCGACGTACTTGGCAACAAGTACGGCGTACTAACTAGTTTAAAATGTAAGTACGGCGGTTCAGATCTGAAAACCAGAGCACATACCATTATGGGCGCGAAATATTTGATTCTAAAGCATCATGCCAACAAAACTATGTTTTCAAACTCATTATACAGTTTTTCTTCATTGTTTTCTAAGAAACCCCTAAAAATAAGCAGTTCTCATCTTAGGTTTAAGCATTTAGGCATCATTTCCTCAATTCTTAACTCGTAACATCCAGAATTTTCTTTAACATCTCATCTTAATCTCTCCTAGATCAAATAAGCATATTCAAATTTTTATCTTCGCAAAAATAGTGATCAAGGCTAAAAACCCTAACCCTAATTCGATTTAATAATTCGCAAAACTTTTGTTCATGAAATTAGGTAGTCCTATAAGTTCCACTTATTCTAACTAACACATTAATCAAAATAAAAATCTAAAACATATCACAAAAAATATAAACCCTAAAATTACGAAATAAAATTGTAAAGAAATCAAACAAAATGGATAAACATACAGAAGACATGATAATGTGGATTGATTTTCTAAGAAAAGGTCTCTCGTGGAAATTTTGATTAAAAAGGTAGCGGTTTCTCTCAGTGTTGTGTGTGAAAATGTTGTGAGTTATAAAAGATTTTCAAGTTATATTTATAGTCCCTCTCAGAAGTGCGGCGTACTTGACCCCAAGTACGGCATACTTACTGCAATTTTTTCCACAGTTAATAATTTTAAGTAACATGCATACGTAAAAACGTTCAATCCACATATAATCAAACTTCATTATATTCATTCATTCATCAAAACATTCCTTAGCTTTCCAGGATACAATGTTTTGGTACATTTTATTCAAATGATGAAAATAACATAGAAAAGAAAAATAAAAACGAGAAAAATAAACTTAGGAGCGTATGTTGCTACTCTTATCCGTCATCCATAATTTTTCAAGCTCTGAAATAACCGGGTGACATAACATCACTCAGCTTGTATTCTCCAGAAACCTTTCTTCCAGTTTTCTTAGTCTCATAACCTCTTTCAAAAGTATTTCCAAATGGATCCATAATTTTAACGTTAACGTGCCACTTTCTATCTCCTTTAACTTTCAAATTTCCCCCCAAATAGTTAGGTGTCCAGTCATTATTGGTTAGAGAAACGGGTAGTGCTCCAAGAAATCCTACCAACTTTTTCCAAACACAAACGTCACGAAATGGATTCAAATAATCTTGCTCACCAAGAGCACGATCCATAGCATCTTCACATTCCATATAGCTTGGATAAACAGGTCCGTAAAATGGATTTCCATTCTCATCCCTTCTTGGAGAATACTCCTCATCCTCCTCGTCACTATCACTTTCTTCCTCCTTCTTTTTCATGGGCACAATATTGTAATGCCCCCCATACACACTTATCCTATCATTTCTCATGTCCATTATAGTTCCAAGAGTATACATGAAACTTCTCCCAACAACCAATGGTACATCTCTATCAATGGGCACATCAAAAAGTAAGAAATTGGCAAGAATGGTGTTTGTGCCAATTTGGCAAAGAACATTGAGCAAACGTCCCATGGTTTCTGTACTAGAGTGGTCTAGTAACTTCACTTTATCAATCTTAGGACTTGCTTTTCCTCTTTCCAAAAGTGCATAAATACGGTATGGCATCATGTTAATGTTTGATCCGGTGTCTACTAATGCATTATAAGTGAGTTTTCCTTCCAAACGAATAGGTAAAATAAAACATCCCGGATCTACTCCTTCTTTCACAACCTTATGCTCTTTAACCACTTCTTTAGCCAACTCATGCTCCTCCTCATTAGTAACCTCACCATCAAGTTTAAGCCTATCAATCAACACACTATCAAGCATCATTTTGTGTTTGTCCAAGTTCTTCAAGGTTTCAATAACGGGTCTTTTTTCATTTAGTAATATCACCCTTTCTAGCACATCTTTTTCAAACTCTTCCCTAGTCAATTCTTCTTGTGTTTTTGCACGGTTTATGGTTAGTGATGGACCTTCATCATCATAGGTCATTTTGTAGGTTTTTTGTTGTTTGTTTTTGTTTCTAGAGCTTTTTCCCATGTTGCACACATAGTTTGGGAAATCATTGGGGTTTGGTGAGAGTGGTGGAAGTTCTTCAACTGAGAAATTGGCTAGCAAAGCATCTAGCTCTTCATCCTCCGAATCATACACAGGTGGTTCGGGCCAAAAGGTTATTAGGCCAAGTTGTAGGTTCACAATAGCTTTAGCTTGCCTAAGAAAATCTCTACCAAGTATCACAGTAGGTTCAACATCATCCTCTTCCGGATTCACATAAAATTCAACCACATATATTTCTCCTTCTAAATTCACTAACAATTTCTTATCAAGCTTTTTGTCCCCATTAGCTAGCTTAGTGTACTTCCATTTCTTTTCAATCACCACCTCTTGAGAAACATAGTTCTTATCACAATCCAAATCAGTAACCCCATTGATAACACTCAAATTATACATATTTCTAGATGCGTTGTCTATGCTTTTATGTATATATATTGATGAATTATATGAGCTTTTGATACTTAATTGAGTATATTTGATATTGTAGGGTGTCGTGGAAGAAGTGGAAGAAAATACGAAGAAATGAAGTTAAAACAAAGAAATAAACTCAAGTTAAGATCTCCCGATACCTGTCCACTGTTTTGGCCATAAGTTGAGCATACGAACTCCGATTTAGTTAATTCAAGCGGCCACAGAAAGCTAAGAGAATTATCTACAACTTCCAATTGGTGCCAATATCTGAAAATGACCCAAAACCGCCGTACTTGACAAGAAGTACGGCACACTTCAGGTCCTGACAGCAAAATCAGCATTTATAGTGATTACATTGAATGTTTAACCGATCATTTGCCCTCCAACTTGGTCCCCAAGTGTTAGAAAGCCTATAAAAGACCCAAGAAAGACAGGAGATATGTTAGACATCAAGGGAAACACCTAGAGAGGAGATTACTACCTAAAAGGGTGAACTAACACCAAGTTCATCCCTTGAATCCATTCCCAAACTCCCCATACAACTTAACCATCTTGTGCTCGGTTCCAGAAGTGTAGTGACAGTACCTTAAAGGGTTCGGGACAGTAGGAGTTTGGTATATTGGGTTTTGATTTGTTTCTCGGCTTGTAAGCTTGTCTATTTCACCATATTCGATCTTGTAAACAATCGGTACTCTTCTATTATCTTTTGATATGAAAGTTTCTGAATTTTATGAGTTTAATATGTGTTTTACTTCTGTGATTATGGAGTAGTAGGCTTATGTTTGTTTGGGCATCATGGGAAATATGATATAGTCTTGTATGTATTAATATGCTTTTCATTATTTATGCTCGTATGCTTGGTATGTGATTATATGGATCATTGTCTATCCTTTGGTTGATCATTAGCAATTGAAGTAGGTCGAAAGGGTCAATTGTGTATGGTTGATTTTGAGTCGTTTTGGCCAAGCGAATCAATACTAGACTTGTAGAAATTGGATAGTAAATTGCTAGACAACCCGTATGATTATGTGTTTAAGGCCTAATCTCATGTCTAACGAACTTGATTAGGAGAAGTATACTTGTATGAGCATTGGCCATAAACCTATCTTAATGCACTTGATATGCTTAGAATCATAGGTCGAAAGGGTTTCTTTGCATATTCGGTAGATATACTCGTGTTGATAATTACCCGTTATTCACCACTTGTATGCTTTGTTTGTGGTTGCATATCGTTATATTCATTACTAGACTCATGTATCTCTAGCCTAAACAAACATGTTTTAATAATCTTGATAACAATCTCAATCATTTCTAACGTTTGGTTAATTTGATACGTGACAATCATTTTAGCCTTAGCACATTTATAACATTCTGAGAAAGCTACAATTCCCTTGGAACGACCTGGTCTTACCTAAAAACCTTTACTATAAACGGGGGTTATACTTTACCCGTGTGTTTTGTGTATTAAGGAATCAGTAAAATTAGTATTATAAATTTAAAGCTTTTGAAACACATCACCCATCAAAAGCATTCACACCTTCCACATAACAAGGTGTTATGTACCTATCCCAAGTTCCATCTTCCTTTTCCATTCTAAAGAAAGTATAAGCCTTCACCTCCTTTTGTTTTCCACTGTCTGCTGTGTCCCAGGTGCCTTCTCCATCCCAATTACCTTCACTCTCAACTTGATCATTCTCAGCAAGAGAATTTCCCTTATCTAAGCACATACGTCCAATACTCGAATTTGAGTCCATTTCTAACATTTGACAACATAACATCAAGTAAACCATTAGTATGTTAGTACAATCAAAACTAAATGATATTTTGCACTCCAATAACATCAGTAAACATTCAGAAATCAAAAGATGGATTGGTTTGATCATTATGAACAATATAAAAGTCTTCTGTGAACTTTTAGTCATAAAAGTGCGACATACTTGATAACAAGTGCGACGTACTTCTTTTTTAATCTTCATATTATTTTGAATTTTCCCAGGAAAGACCGACGTACTGGAAAACAAGTGCGGCGTACATCCCCTGTTTTTAGTTTCAACTCCTTTGTAGTTTTTAGAATATCTCAGAATTATGTTTAACCTTATAGTCCAGATTATTATCATGCATAAACAATCAAAAATGTGGAAAACTAGAAGGGGGGGTTGAATAGTTTTCCCCTCTTTTTAATTTGTAAAATGTTTGTTTGAAAAACCTTCAATTAGAGTTTATTATGAAAACAATATATAATCAATATGATTAATTATATATGTGTACTTTTGAGTTTGTTTTCAAAACTTAGTTTTATGAATAAAGCTTTGGTTGATCTTTATGTGAATATGTTTTCCTTTTGAAATCTTAAAATGTTTTGTATCAAATCATCTATTAAGTTAAACTCAATATGAGGAGTGTGAATAATAATGTAGTCGATCATATCATATAATTATGCACATCATCACAATATTAACTTGCAACTATAACACAATCAATCATCATGACAATATAAGCAACACCCAACACATATATGCAAGCATAGATATAAAGCGATAAATGCAAGAGTAAATGTAAAGAGATAAGAGAAAGAAGATGCAAACCGGACACGATGATTTATAGTGGTTCGGCTACAAGGTCTCCTTCCTTGCCCTACTCCACTCCCCGAGTCACCTACTCGAGAGTTTTCTTCACTACTCAACAAGCTCCCTTTTGGCGGAGAAAACCTTACACAATGTTGCTTACATTATTTAACGACACTAAGCTAAATGTCGGGTTCTAATAGTAGCTAGAACCAATCTCACGACACGACTTTGATCACTACACAACTTCTACACGACTTCTTCACGACTTCACAACTTCACAACATCTTTACTACTTCACAACTTCATGACTTCTTCACTACTTCACACCTTCATGACTTCTTCACTACTTCACAACTTCATGACTTCATGACTCACTACTAAGTAAGATCATCTTGATCTACTTATTACATATACTTACACAACTTGTTTCTACAACTTCACATCAATACTAACTAGACTCTAATACTTCTTTGACTTGATGATAAGAATTATTCTTCTCTTGCACTTTGAATGGTAGAGGATTGGATCACTTGAAACAAAGATTAATAATCTTATGATCAAAGGGTTTTAGAAGATGTTTAGAGAGATTTAGATCTGAAAATTTTCGTGCAAAAAGGTGTGAAAAATACCAGGTTTGAGGTGGTATTTATAGGAGAAAATTTCTGACAGAATCTGACAGGGGAGCGTGGCCGGCCCCCTTAATTCATGGCCGGCCCCCTTAAAATTAAGGGGGCCGCCCCTTATAATTAAGGGGGCTGCCCAGCTGTAACGGCCAGATTTTCTGTCTTTTAGTGGGGAAAGTTTATTTGGTGAAAAACTAACTGATTTTGGTTAAAAATTTGAATTCATATATTTAGTATGAATTAAACATTTTCCTTTATTACCAAAAGTGTTTTTCAAAAATATATATTATGTTTATATCATTTTATAAACTTTGTAGTGTTTAAATAAAAATCCATTTGATCATAAAATGTATTACACATTTGTTTATACATACCTTAAGTGATTGTTGAATGCATAGAAGATTTGTGATCACAAGTAACTTAAACACTTTACATTATGTATTGTATCTTACATCTTTGTCATCATCAAAACATGAAGAGGATGTTTAGATTAAATATCGTAATAATATTTATGCCAACAGTTGGTAAAAATTTATAGCTAACATTTCCTTTTTCTGTTTACAGTAGTTGCATAAATTTTGGAAGTTAATGGCCTGTGAAATATAATTACAATGATACAAACCGAAATATAATTGTTTGTTTGGAGTCTTTTAGACTTATGTATTTCTTTTCTTAAAATTTTGTAATCAACATAGTCCACAAAGTAGACATATTGCATGAGGCGAATGGGCGTCGTTTCACAATTTTTTCAAAATATATCGCGAACTATATAACCAATTTGGTAGATTTAAGCTAGCTAGTAGTGACAATTTGAACTAGCAATTTCATGTGGTTTAACACTCGCTTTAGAAGGTCAACTATTAAAACGAGCTTTGATAATATTAACTTGGATGCGTAGTTAGGATAAGCAAGTGAGACTGATGCTCTTAGCTCCGACCTGTATATAGTTGCATGTTACCTAGCCACCCAAGCCAATACATACACTTGAAAAGTCATGTACTTGCACAATCAAGTAGTTTTTAAAGCATCTAACAATCTAGGTGGATTGTCCCTAGTTAATCGTCTCCATCTCTCATAATAGTTCATCACATTTCGTTTCTGAATTTTCACTTTTCGTTAAATTTTAACATAAAACCCGAGTTTACTGCTTATATAAAATACTCAAAATATCAAAAAATAGTTTCCCATTATCTTTTATATGATCTCCCATTATCTTTTTCGTAATTAATTATCTGATGATTTTATATTTTATAAAAGTGTATATGGATTAAAGTCTTAAAAGTGGTCTAGCCGTAAGGTGGTACTAAAAAAGTTTAGATGAGACCGGAGTCCATATACGGAACCAGGGGTTCCCGCGGGTTTTCGGGAACCCCATGGATTTTTTTTTGATGTAGTGTTTATTTTTGAGAAAAAACATCGATGTTTCCTAAATGCATCTTAGCACTTAGTCCATCGATTTTAAATCTATTATATTACTGTTCAAAAAAATTTGTGCACCCAGTATTATTTGGTTCCTGTTCCGTTCCTGCATATCCCGTTATGTGAACATCTTAGACGAGACCATCGTTCCCCGAGTAGTCTGAACAAATATCCCGTCTCCATTTACCCTCTACATGAATCACTAGCTTCAAAAGCTAATAGGTTGTAAAGAAATAAATCTTTTTCATTTTAAGTCAAACATGTGAATATTATTATAACAAACTTATATCTTATCCAGTAGGCTTTTTTATATTAAATATCGTAATATTTATGCCAACAAAAAACAAGAAAATGTCTAATTAACCAAACAAGCAAATATTTTTGTATTTTCGATGAATCATAACATATTAACAAATGCATCAATCCAAATACCAAAGGCACATAAAAAGCAATTCTCATATTCTCAGCCTTGAATTTAAGCATTAAAAAGTTTTTGTTTTGGTTTGGTTTTGTCTCAGTGAACATTGTGAATTTTTCCAAAAAGTACGGCGGTTTAGAAAGTAAAACCGGCGTAGTTTGAATTTTTTCAGAGAATACGGCGCACAAACACTGAAGTGCGGCGTACACTCAGTCTCAGAAAGCAAAAAAATTGATTCAGTTTGCCAGAAAACTGTACGGCTATGTTTGTAAAATGTCTCAAAACATTTAACTAACTCGATTTTATCAATGCCAATCCCCGGCAACAGCGCCAAAAACTTTGATGTGTTTCAAAAGCTTCAAATTTATAATACTAATTTTAACATTTTCCATAATATATAAAACACATGGGTAAAGTATAACCCCCGTTTATAGCAAAGGTTTAAGTAAGACCAGGTCGTCCCAAGACATTGTAGAAAAGTCAAGTTAGCAATTGTGTTAAAGTAAAGTCTTTAGATTGTCACTTATCCAAAAACTAGTAATTTAGATTGTTTGTTTATATGATTAAAAGCTATGTTTATTTAGGCTAAGAAACATGGAAGTAACATGTAAACGATGAGCAAGCAATCATGAACAAGATATATAAGCAAGAGGTGAATGGTTATCACTCGTACCCATAACTATCCAACATATTAAGAAACCCTTTCGACCTATGATTCTCAATATATCAAATGCATTAAGAATGGTTCATAACAGAAGTATACATAAGCCAATTTCCTCATCAAGTTCGTTAGACATGAGATAAGGCATTAAACAAGATCATGGATGGGTTGATAAATGTTTTGTCGACCAATTTCTACAAGGTAAACACCAAGTTGCCATAGACAAACACCTTGAAATAATACCAAAGTGGCAGACCCTTTCGACCTACTTCTACCACAGAGATACATCAAACATTCAACAATGATCCAAGCATAATCTCATCAATTAAACTTAAGTATAGTATCAAATAGCAAGCGTACATTACATTGTAAACAACCATATAACTATATCACCCAAATAAACATAATAACGACTACTCCATTATTGTAATAACAAAACACATATCATTCAACATGAATTTCATAAACTTCATAATTCAATTCGACAAAGTAGAAAAGTGTACCAAAGTGATTACAACGAAAGAACAAATGATTTCACAGAGATAACTCTCTAGGCTCGTTCTCCTACACTCTGTCACAGTAATAGAATCACAACCTCAACCTCGATATGGTGAACTTGGTATGAGTTCACCAATCTCACTTAGTATACTTTCCCTACTTCTCTTTGGATGTTGCCCTCTTTCTCTGGTTTCGTACCTCTGCTTTTATAGACTCATTTTGACCTAATTCAACTCCTGAGTTCAGTAAATGAGGACAAGTGATCGGCCTCACAATGAATGCAATCAATAGGACAAATGATTACAATAATATGTACTTATTTGATGTCATCAAATATCCCCCCACTTGAACTTTACTTGTCCCCAAGTAAACTCTAGATTAAAATTATGAAAATGTATCCTAAAAGGTATTAGGATTTATTTGTATCATTAAGCACGTATTCGTTTTATCATAATCACACAACCAAACACTTAACGAAGTAGAAACAAAATAAATTTTCAATATCAAAACAATTCTAAATCGTTTAGTTGCTTAGTCGCGACAAATATTCTATCATAAGCTTGGCAAGCATACACATCTCCCCCACTAAAGCCAAGGAGTAACAAGTCTAAAGCGGTAAATAGGGTTTTGAGGCTTAAGGGTCGAACCTAGCTTTGTTCAAACATTTCCTGCATAAACTTAGTAGATCGCTGGCGCGAGTCTTCGACGCTTCAACTAACGGATGGTCACTAGTGCACTTCTTGGATCGCTGGCGCGTTATTTGCATAACGGATGGTCACCAAGTTATACACTAGATCGCTAGCGCGTTAGTCAATTAATCTAATACTCGGATGGTCACTACCTTATTCATACATTTAATATTTTTACTAAGCCATCATCATATCCGGATGCTCGAAAGCTAACAACGGATATAACAATACGGTTGGGTATAAGGATAACATTTAGGATATAAATTGGTGTAAAATAAAAATAAACAAACAAATAGATTAAAATCCTAAGTGTGGATAATTACTTTCCCAACCATCCCATGAATAAGACTCATATCATTGAATAACTCAAGCTTTTGACTCTTGTGACTCACGCTTTAGGTAGACATAAATTATACTCAATAAAATCTTAAACAAAGAATAAACCTTAGTTGGCGTTCCCATAACGGCCAACTCCCGTTCAATCGATAAATATAATACAACAACAAATAGTGGAGATATATTCCACTTAATACAAAACTTTACATAAGTTGGTTAAAGCAAACTTCCAACTTCTTCTTCTTTCTTTTTCTTTTCTATTTTTTCAATTTTTTTTTATATACTAACATATAGATGTGTAAAATTTTGCAACTTTTCTATCACGATTTTTCCGGATAATTTTTCCATACTTTTCATAACTTTCAGAAATAACTGTAATAGTGAAAGTAGTAAACACACGAAAAATAAACTAAAAATTATACAATATGTACTTTCAATCCAATTGCATTGTGCAATTTCCCCACCTAACCAAAGATAATGACTTACGCACGCGAACACAGGTAATGTAAGGAAAAACAGTTTGCCTAAAGTAACTAACCACGGACTTTAATCTATAAGGTAGGCTAAGGTGTAAGGGTGTAACGAAACATTTTAACAAAGGTGTAAGAAACGAAAGGAATGGCTCTGAGGGTTTTTCTAGGGGTATCTTACTCTAAGAGTGAGAGTAAAAAAAAAGGGTTTATACGGGGGTTAACTAACCAGTGTAGTTAGTTAATATCACATAACATGTATAGGCTTTTTTGGTGTAATCCTGGAAATTTACCAAGTTAGACAAGTCACTCCAATTATATCGATAATACTCATTATGGTGGTTTCGAATAGTATACAATCCAAGTTCCAAAGTTTACAAGTCACCGGCACACTAAAGTTTTTAATTAATGGAAAAATAAGGTTATGTGTGCGGCTATGTAATTTAGACTTAAACAAAAACATGCTAAAAAAATTTTAAATTTTGATAAATTAAGCGCATTTTAAGCATATTTTGAAAAGTTTGGGACAAGTAAGTGTTCTAATTCTCCATTCCCCCACTTAAGTTAAACAACGTCCTCGTTGTTTGTGTTAAAGGTTAAAAACTGGAAAATAAAAGAATTAGAACGGAAAAAACTTCCCTGATATTTGCTCGGAATGATCCTCCATTGCGTTTATGAGCAAAAATCAACTTTCTTGTGGATGAGAACGTTTAAGCTTCATGAATGATGTTTCCACAGAAAGTGCAGGAATCTATAATACAACCAAGACTTTAACACACCTGAGATAAGAAGGTTCAAACTTACATAATACATTAGTAGTTAGTGAAAATAAAACCTAAAAAATAAAACTGTAAATCATCAGGTCAGTCGATACGCCGCATCCTATGGAAGAAGATGCGCCGTATCGAGCCTGGAATTAATACGAATTAAAATAAAAATAAAAGATTGGATGCGTCGCATCTGTTTTACTAGCTGCGGCGCATGTGTTTTAAAAACTGGAAAATAAAAGAATTAGAATGTAGAAACTCCCCTGAGATTTGCTCGGTATGATCCTCCATTGTGCGTTTATGAGCAAAATCTACTTTCTTGTGGATGAGAAACGTTAAGGCTCAATGAATGATGTTTCCACAGAAAGTACAGGAATCTATTATACCACCAAAACTCTAACACACCTGAGTTAAAAATGTTCAAACTTGCATAATTTATTAGTAGTTAGTAAAAATAAACCTAAAAATAAAAACTGTAAATCATCAGGTCAGTCGATACGCCGCATCCTATGGAAGAGGATGCGCCGTATCGAGCCTGGAATTAATACGAATCAGAAAATCAATGTGTCGCATCCTTAAATAGGAATGCGTCGTATTAAATGAACTGACAGAATGTTCAAAAGAAAATAAAAAAATGCAGAAAATTAAAATGGATATGACCTGTGCAGTTGATACGCCGCATCCTATGATGGGGATGCGCCGCATCTTCTGCAGGTCTGAGAGACTCGACACAAACAGAAAAATAAGATAAAATTCCGGGTTGTCTCCCGGTCAGCACTTGTCTTTATTCCAGAGTCTTCAAGTTAGACTCACGTTAAGCTCCTATTTTGTTCTTGTTACGTGCCACCCCTCGTCTTTGATGCGAAAGATGTTACCGTATATTTCCGCAACATTTTCTTTCGATCGACTTAATTTAATATATTCTTTGGTCTTAATAGCAACGTATTCTTCATATGGTCCCAAAGAGTATTTGATGACTTTGAATTTTTCGGAGATTATCATAGGCGGGTTGTTATAATTGATCCCTAGTAGTCGACATTTTCATTTGATGAACTCTTTCGCGTTTTTATCAACAAATTTAGAATAATCATCTGTATTCAAGTAGTCATCAAGTTCTTCAATTAATTCTCTTTGTGACTAATTCATATTATCATTATGGGCATAGTAATAATTTTCACAATTGAAGGATTGATGATAATCTTGGATTTCGTCCCATTTTCTTTTTAATTGCCATTGTAATCGTCGATCAAGTCTTGTGTAATCATCAAATTCTTTATGCACCCATTCCCATAAAGTAGTATCTGATGCTCCTCTTAGTCCTTTTAAGTACTCGATTCTACCTTTTTCTTGTAAAGCTTCTGCCCTACGCGGGCAGTCTTCAACTTGGTCATACCAATCGTAGTCCTCGAAGTAGACATCGTTATCAACTCGTTTCATACCAATTATACTTCCCCCATTACAGGTTCCATCATTTTTCCAATCACAAGTTGGCCATTCGATACTCCCATTCTTGAAACGGAAAGATTTGCATGTGTGATTAATATGCCCGTATTGCCATGGTTTATCCCATACCCATGGTATTTCATCATTCCATTCATAGTACCAGGTATTTTTGAATTCTTCATAGGTTTTGAACCCTGGTAAATCTCCAGTAAGCACATCAGCGTCAATTTGAAGAAGATAATTGAATTCCTTGAATTGTTTGCATAAGGGCGTCTCGTAGTCAAATACGTCAGTGTCGATGCTAAACAATTCCTCAATGCCATCCTTAATAGTCAAGTTATCGCATGATGACTCATTATCAGATTCAACTTCTTCATCTTCACCTTTCATCCAATAAATCCATAGTGCATATTTAGTGGCGGTATCCATGGTTTTATGGTTATTAAATTTACTAGCTAACCAATCTGAAAAATCGACATTGTTAGGATTGTAGTTAACGTCAAAGCTAGTATATCTCATCATCTTCCTCCTTATATCCATGAACTCATTGAATTGCTCTTTAAAACTTCATGTCAACCATGAGGTCACTATGCGCTTAACATCATCCATATGAGCAAATTCGGGATCACCATATTTAAGTTCAAGCCACTCTTCTAAAGAGATATCCATCAATCTTACAATCCTCTTATGAAATAGAATTTCCGATTCAGCATACATTCTCTCATCTTCCAGGTTGCTTTTGTCAAATCCCAGTACTGTTCGGAATAAGGCATATAGGAAGGTTGTGTAGGTTGGATACTTACCTTATTATAGCTCTGGTTGTTTGATTTAGTGATGGCATGATTAGAGTTCATGTATTCGACTTGAAACTTCCCATATTTTTCTTCTATAGTAGTCCAAACCAATCCTTTGGATTCAATGATAGGCCAAAAAAAAAGCAATTCATCTTCAGTGTAGCTCATTAGTAAGTCATAAGTGAATAAATCATCCTCTATGCTGCTCAAGCGTTTGAACTCCTTAAATATAGTTTCAAGAGGATTTTCCCAAGAAAATAAATTAGCATCAATGGTGAGTATATTGAACTTGACATCTTCATAAACTTTCAATGAGCATACAGGCATGATGGTGTGAGACTCGGATTGTAGTAATGTATTAATCGTAGGCAAGTTGCAGACAATAGCATCGAAATTTTCATAGGAATCCGAAAGTAAGAGGTCCTTTTTCCATTCTGATCCTCTTTGGTTTTTATTAGTACCGCATATTGCTGGGAACATACTCAGGCTAACTTAATAGTTATCGTATTCATCATCATTCTCCGAAATTAACATCTTCTCAGTGCAAGACTTTTCATAATGCCTATTCTCCTTATGTTCCATAGCAAGATACTCGTTCATCGTGATGTCTTCCATAGCAATTCCTGTTATCATAGGTAAAATTGTCAGTAGGATTTGTCCGCTAGAAGAAAAGTTTGATAAATTAGGAAACGAATATCAAAGATAAAAGTTGCTGATATCTGCAGGTAATGCGTCGTATCTTGGAAAAAGGATACGCCGTATCTTATTACGTTAAAATTAAAATCAAACTTTTATTCAGAAAACCGATACACCGCTTTTGAATTAGAATGCGCCGTATCTTATTAAATATCAAAAATCAATTATATTTATAAAAATTTAAATGCGCGGTATAAGCAGAAGCTAATGCGCCGTATTTTCGTTACGTTTCAAAATACAAGATTTTTTATTCAGTGAATGCGCTGTATTGATAAAAATTGATGCGTCGCTTCTATTTAATTAATTCAAAAACTATTTTTAATTAAATATATAATATGCCGTATCTGAAGAAACAGATGCGTCGTATGGCGTTAGGGTTTCGAAAATTTTCTTTCTAAAAATAGAATATGCCGTATCTAGGGGATAGATGCGTCGTACTCGAATTATTAAACGAGTTGTATTTATAAAAAAGTTAAAACGCAATACGCCGTATCTGAGAATCAGATGCGCCGTATCGTTTGTATCAGCACAATACAACGACAGCAGTAATGCAGAAAAAAAATAAAAACAAAAAAAATTACAGAGAAAAAAAAAACAAAAACAGTAAATATGCAAATTATACAATGAATGCAATCTAACTAATATACAACAAAGTTAGTGGTTAGAATCTAAAAACCTAATAAATAGAAAATCTAATTAAATTACTAATCAGATACACAGATAATAACAATTCACTCCCCGGCAGCGGCGCCAAAAACTTGATGGAGTGTGATGTGTCGTTGCGGTTTAGCAGTATTAATGCCTACTTAAGTTTTAAATTTATATTTAGCCGACTTATCAATAACACACACACTTAACGAGCTGTACCCGGTCAGTATGAATATAATGGTAAGTAGAGTGTCAATCACTAAGAGTGGAACGTATTATCTAGTTTACCTAATCAGTATTTTAATATCCTAAGTTAGTTTTACAGTCTAATCTAACGAAAAGGGGTTTCAGCCTGAGAGACAGGCACAGTTTGGTTTTATTAAATAGTAAATAAACTAATGAGCACGAATCAGCGAATAGCAACACGTACACAGATAGATAAATAGAAGCAGAAGAAGGCCTGTCCTGATAGTTAAGCAGCTTGTCACTTGTTTTATTGCTAGTTTTATATGAAGCGTATCGTAATCTATTCTTTCTCGTTGGATCTCATTATATCGGCGAGTAAACCCTTAATGGTCACTTATGTCTATCCTATTTATCCAAAGGCATCAGCTAAGTAGGCGAGGAACAGGAATGGCAGCCCGCAGGCTCAGCTAGACACAGAGGTTATCAATGCACTAATATAAGTCACCAAAAACATCATCATATGAACTTTAATTGATGGGAAAGAAATTTTAAGGGGAGCAGTATGGTGGCCACAAGCCCATCAATCCTGATGAATTAAAGCGTACTATTACAATAAAACAAAACTACTTAATGAATTAAATACATGCAGGATCTTCTTACAGCTCTAATATCTTCGATTGGGGTGTGTCTTGTGATGCTTGTTCGACTGAATTCATCTCCTTATGGTTTTGTTGCACCCAAAATTCGTATATGTCTTGGGGTATTTATAGTTTCTGTCAGAGGGTACGATGCGGCGCAGCACATAGGCAGATGCGGCGCATGTACTTAACTTCGCGTGGGGTCCAAAATTAATATATTCTGGAATATTCATACACCGTCTTCAGATGCGGCGTATCTTGATCTTTTATGCGGCGCATGTCCTTCAGTGTCTTGGATTGTACCTGGTGAAGTCTTGATAGTGATACGCCGTATGTCAGAAGTATAATGCGGCGTATCTGGAGTAGAACAAGCTTGATCTTCTTCGTTGACCAAAGTTTCATAAGCGGCGCATGGTAGAATTCCATGCGGCGCATTCTTCAAAGTCAGGCAATGGTCTTCGAATTCATCTAAGTATGATATTGCGGCGTATCTATTGATAGAGATACGGCGCGTCTTCTGGATTTCAGTAGACTTTTGACATCTTGCTTGTTTTGCTCCATAATTCGTCCAAAATCGCCAAGTTTCACCAATTGCTTGTTTTTACCTGAGAATTACTAAAGTAAACAATTAAGTATCGATTCTCATAGATAATGTAGTAAAATAAGTCAAATAAATAGGACAAATGATGACAATAATATGTAATTATTTGATGTCATCACCCAGCAAACTCGTCAAAACGAATACCCAAATGAAACCTCTCACATGAAGCTCCCTATTATTGTGTTATGTTGTTAACTAAAAATAGGTTTTTATACTTATATGAAAATAGTCCGTTTATACCCTTCAAGTTTCCATAATTACACTTTCTACCCTATACTTTTAAATATATACATATTAAGCATTTAACTTTCTATCTTTTACACAATTAGTCTCTATACTTATATATTTTAAAGAAATGACAGAAATGGTCCTTAAACTATACTAACTTTTAATATTTACCCTTTATACCCTTAACTTAACAATATTTGCAAAACTAGTCCTTTTAAGTTTATAACTTATTTTACTTTCTATCCTAAGGTTTTAGAACTTTGCAAAAAGGGTCCTTATACTTATAACTTCTAAGAAATGTCAAAAATAGTCCCTGGACTTCATATTTTCAGAAAGTTATGATATATACCCTTATGCATAAAAACATTTGCAAAACTAGTCCTTTTAACATGTAAATTATATTTTTATGAAACAAAAGAGTTTCCTAGCTTATGTTTAGCTAATATATACTTAACTAAGTCTCCTAAATTAGATTATAGCACATGATATGGCAATTTAGCACAAAAACACATAATTACCTAAAATTAGGGTTTTGAAATGAAAACTTCTAAATGAAAATGATCAAGGCTATTCTAAGGGTTCTAAGGCATATCCTAAGTATCCTAGGTCATTACTAAGACTACTAGAATAAAAAATGAAGCTTACCTAGTTCGTGGGAGTCCTAACGTGTAAACTAAGGTTTGTTCGGCCAAAATGAGATTCGACAAGGGACTAGGGCTTTGCTACTCGACTTCTAAAGGTCTTAAAGTCTTAGTAATACAGAAATGTTTAGGTAAAGAAGAGAGGGAGGTGTGGATTGAAATGGTGAGGGTTTGTGAGGTATTTATAGGGTACGCAAGAGTAGCGAGCAAGAAAAGGGTGTGCTAGGTGTCATGGAGGGGGAGGGCTGAGTAAGGGTAGCTACATGGTGTTGTGGAGGACCTAATGGGTGACTAAGTACTGCTATGGGTAGCTAGGGAGCGCTCTTAGGCCGGTTGTGGCCATGGTGAGCTTAACGAGTTAAGGTGGTGACAAGGAGGTGATCCACCTGCTTGTGTGCTTGCTAGGGAGGTGCTAGGGTGTGTGCTAGGTCTAAGGGAGGTGCTAGGGTTCTTGGTTGTAGTATTTGAGGTGCTATGGTAGCTTAGTTTAGGTTTTAGGTTTAGTTTTAACCTAGTTTTGTCTAGTGAGATTTTAGGGTTTAGCCTAGGGTTTAGTGCCTAGTTTAGGGTCTTATGAGTGTTTAGTGACTAATATTAAGTCTTAGGAAGCTTATACTAAGTGGTGGTAGCTTATGGTAAAGATTTGGGATAGTTTAGACCTAGTTCCGGGAAGTTATGACCTAGTTAGGGTTTTGTGCTTATGGGACTTGTACCTAAGTTCTAGGGAGTTGTACTATGATCAAGGAAGTCTAATATAAGCTAAAGTTGCTAATGTAACTCATACCTAAGCCTTGAACACTTTCAAACTAGTTCAGGTAAGCAATTAGGGTTTTAAAGATAACCGTAAATACATAGGTGCAATTAGGGTTTTCTGATGAGTATAGTGTACTAGAGTGATAGTTTACTTAGTGAAAATGTGTTTAAAACCTATACTTGATATACCGGGATGTTTACATGAAGTAAACATAGTGGTGGTTGGCATAGGTGGATACGTGAGCTTGTCTAGAGGTTATATAGGCAATAGTGATATAATAAAGCAAAAATTTCACTCGGGAAATAGATATAGGCATAGCTAACCTAGATTGTGCTTAGTGAGGGCCTAAGTTAAGTTAGTAAGGCTTTGCTAACCTATGGGAAGCTAGTAGGGAAGTTAGTGGGTTGCTACAATAGCCTCTTATGTCCTTGTTGCCATGATGGGGTAGAAACGACTTATCATATTTAGGAAAAGGATTACAGTTGATGGAAATTTGGTTTAGTAAATGCTTTTTGTGCTAATGAGGTTTTTAGGCATTGTGGTAGTGGTGTTATTCCGTGTCATACGATGAACTAGCTTATGGCAAGTTGTAACATGGGTGACTGGCTATCACATATGGAAAGAAAGAAACAATAGAAAGAAACAATCTAGTTTTTTGGGCAAAGGCTTTAAAGTGTGAACAAAAACGTACAAGATATTAAACTTCAAAGTTTCAAGTGGATTGTGAGAATGGCAAAAAAAAGACGCATTGTGCATGGTGCTACATCCAAGAGTGGGTCGCCATCATTCGTTAAGATTGTTAATGATTAAACGTCTATAAGAAAGTATAAGTTTTGTTTATTAAAACCAACGATACTATCAATGATGCTGATTTTATCATTCCCAAATCGTCGGTTGATGAGGTAAACAATAGATGTGTGAACCATAGCTGTTAGGATCCCGAGACTGATGTTAGGATCTTATGATTTTATGATACCACAAAGCAAAAATGATCCGGATCCTACGTATGATCTCAGCAAGCTTAAGATTTTATGAGATCTCAATCTTGACCATAAGATCTTAAGATTTAATCCGATCCGATCTTACTTTTCTCGAACCGCAAACAAAAAAACTACAAACTTACGAATTAAGTTTTATAGAATTTAAAAAACAATATTTAATCCTCTTAAACATTTCATTTTCATAATTTAGGACAAAATTTTCATGAAACATTCATATAATTTTGTGTTTATGATATATAATAATGTGTAGATATAATAAATATTACAAACACTATTAAGAAAATGATACTATGATAGGACCTTAGGATCCCGATCCGATCTTACAATTTTGATATTGCAAAACCAAAAATGATCCTCAGTAGGATCCCGATCTTGAAAACTTTGGTGCGAAATTGTATGGCTATTTCATTGGAAAGAGGGTGGCGTTTCTCGTGGTACAACATTTTACTAGAACTTTGTGGACAAAATATGGTCTTCAAAGGGTAATGATGAACTCGCAAGGGTGTCCTTTTTCTTTTTTTTTTCTTTTTTTTTAAATAAAAATTTCATCAAGAGAAAACTTGGAGACTGTTCTTATTAATGGTCCTTGGATGATTTGAACGGTGCCCATTATTCTAAAAACGTGGTCGACTTGTGTTTTTAATCAATAGAAGATTTGAGGAAGATACTGGTGTGGGTCAAACTTCATGACGTCCCTATGGCCGCTTTTACTTTTTTTGGGTAAAGGGTTACCCCGGTAAATATATTAAAACCCAAAAAAGTTAAGTACAAATAAAATATGGCTGAAGTACCATATTAACCTCAAGCTAAGAAGCTTGATAAACACCTAAACCTAGTGCTTATGACATGCCATAAGCACTTACAACTCTAGAAACAAAAGATGCACCTAGAAAAATCAATTGAAACAAGCTAACCAGCAGGAACCGCGAAAGATGAACTTTCACCTGTATTTGAATTTGTAAATAAGTTAGCCGATTCATCATACACATTTTGAACATGTTCTTCATCTTCTTCTTCATTATTCACCAATTCAGAATACAAATTAGAAGTAGTAATATTACCTTCCTTAGAGGAATTGCCAGTAGTCTTCAACATAGACGATGATTTAGATGCATTACCCATAGTAGTAGCTCCCTTCTTAGGTTTACTAGTTGCCACCTTTAGAACATATCTGAACTGTTTAACCGAGGGACCAACAAACTGACTTCCATTAGTAGACTTGGCTTTACCCTTCTTCTTTTCCGTATCCACCGTTTGGAAACCATCATGATTCAGCACGACAGTAGGAGTAATAACATGTGGACCAATAGGAGGACTCACCACCTGTTTAGTACATTGATCATGAATGTGACCAAATATCTTGCATTTATTACACCTGGGAGGCCTCCATTCATATTTAACACGGATAGTATCTTTAGTAAAACCATCCCCAGAAAGTGAAGGAAAACAAATAGTAACAACCTCCACAAGCTCAGCCTCAGAACTGACCTCAATAAGGCACCTAGCAAAACTACTCCTACCCCACGAATCCTTACACATAGAGCTCGTGTAAGAATCAAGCATAAATAATAGGTTTACCAATGAATGTAGCAATCAAACTAATACCATCCTCTTCAAACACTTGAATAAGAACATCATGCAATTTAACCCATACTGGGATGCGAGTCAATTCTTCCTTACACAAACTAGTATTCGTAGACCATTTCTTGAGAATTATTGGAGATTTACGTATCATCCATGGACCATTTTCCAAAACAGCTTCTAAACCAGCCTGTGTATCAAATTTTCAAGAAAAATAAGCCTTTGGAATTCATCTTAATCCTTTTCAGGCCATGTTTCGCCCAGTTACTCCTAGCATAGTATTCAACAACCGAAAATGCCATCCTCTTTCCAATAAAATAGCCATACAAGGTGTGTTCCAACCGAGAACTAACCTTTTCCACCATTTTGCGGGGAATAGAGATGTTAACACCTTCAAATAAGGGTTCGACAACCAGTGGATGAAAATTAGTATCAATTTTAGGATGGTTATTATCCCTGAAACCCGTAACTCCAGCATAGGATGGAGCATTAGCATTAATTTCCATAGCTTGGACAATAGGAGACTCATGAGTAAGTTTAGAGGTTGTAGCTTTAGCAATTGTTTCGGCCTTAAAAGCCTCCGACAAACCACAAACAACCTCCATAGCCATAGCTTGAACTAGGGCTGAGCAATCCCGACCCGTCCCGATTCATACCGACAAACCGCCCGAACCGAATCATACCCGATACCGAACCGACATATTTTGGGTCGGGAGTCGGTTTTAGAGTTTCATACTTTCGGTATCGGGTTAAAACCCGAAAAAAAGCCCGAGTTAGCCCGTCAGCCCGATTTATTAATAGGGTTAGCAAAAAAGAACGCGCCTCCTCCTTTGTTTTTATCAATTTCAGTCTCAACTCTCATCTTCTATTCCAAAACAGTAAAACATCGAAGGTCAAAGAATTCCAAAACATCAATTTCAGTCTCAACTCTCATCTTCAATTTGAATGGAACAATGTCATCTCAAAAAGGGAGAATCAATCTCATCTTCTATACCTACATACGAATCATTCTCATCTCAACAAAACAATATAATGGAAGTAAGTATTCATTCTCATCTCAAAAACATGATTTGTTGTCGTTGGTTAGTTGTTGAATGTTTGTGATATTGATTTGTTGTCGTTGGTCAATGATTTGTTAAATAAATTCGAATGTTATTGGATGGTTTTTGTCTTTGGTGGGTAATGATTTTGGTGGGATAAATGTTAAAATTTAAATGTTAGTGAATGGTTTTTGTCGAATGTTAATGATTTGTGTGATTAATGTATATCAATAAATGACCAATACCATTAAATGATTTGTGTGATTAATGATTTGTGTTAATGATTTGGTGATTAATGATTTGGTGATTAATGTTTCTGACTTTGATTTGGTTTCTGACTTTGATAACAATAAATTCGAATCATTAAATGTTTCTGAAGGTTAGTAAATGACTATGAATGTTTCTGACTTTGAATGTTGGTGGAATGTTTCCAACTTTGAATTAAATGCTTCTGACTTTGTGTGTTAACTCTTATTAATTGTGTGTTAATGTGTCTTTTTAGGAGGATCAACCGATAGACGATAGTTACGATATCGTTGAAGGAAATGATAATAAACGCAAAAGGAAAGCCCCATCCAAACCAAGAAAAACGACTTCCGAGTGTTGGAAATACTTTGATCCAAAGATGGAAGCGGATGAAGATGGAAAAATCATTAAGTTCGCCTATTGCAAATGGTGTGATAAGAGTTTCAAAGCCGATTCAAGAATACATGGTACGCGACACTTGAATACTCATTATATGAATTGTGATAAAAACCCCGATTATGAGAAACTTAAGAAGCAAAAAATACTAGCATTTAAGAAAAAGCTTGGGGTAGAGAATGATGAGGGTAGTAGTAGCATGGGGACTTTAGAAACATGGAAGTATGATGATAAGGAGATTAAAAAGGCGTTGATTGAGTTAGTTGTTCTTGCCGAGCTTCCATTTAAGTTTGTAGAACACCCGACATTCATTAAATTTGGAAAGAAAATGCAACCTAGATTTAATATGCCCTCCCGTTTTACTATTGCTAGGGATATTGCTAAGTCGACACATGACATGTTGAAAACCGCTATTGAGTTAAAAGAAGCTTTTTTTTATTATGATTTTAATAACTCTTCTTTTGCTCGAGACCTTGAGGAAATACCTAAGCGGGGAGATTTTGAGGTTTGTAGAAAGGTAGTTTCATTCTTGGAAAAATTTAAGGAAACAACCGAACTTGTGTCAAACGTATCATGTCCCGTATCTCATTTGTGGTTTGGAGAGGTACTTGATATTGATAAGCATCTTCGTGAGTGGCAACATGAGAATGCTTCGTTTAAGGAAATGGTTGAAGATAAGAGAAAAAAGTATGACAAATATTGGGGTGATTACAAAAAAATCAACCATTATGTGTACTTTGCCGTTATGTTAGATCCCACAATGAAGTTGGAAATGATTGCCGTTGGGTTTACACATTTGATAGAAAATGGTTGTATACCTATGGAGGTCGATGAAGATAGTTATGAGACGCCACTTTCATTTTTAACCGACGACGAAGTATGTGACAAAATGGTTAAGAAGGTTGAGAAAGATTTGAGGGTCTTGTTTGACATGTACAAAGAAAAATATGGCACAAACTTGTCAAGTGATTTACCAAAAGCAATNTTAGATCCCACAATGAAGTCGGAAATGATTGCCGTTGGGTTTACACATTTGATAGAAAATGGTTGTATACCTATGGAGGTCGATGAAGATAGTGATGAGACGCCACTTTCATTTTTAACCCACGACGAAGTATGTGACAAAATGGTTAAGAAGGTTGAGAAATATTTGAGGTTCTTGTTTGACATGTACAAAGAAAAATATGGCACAAACTTGTCAAGTGATTTACCAAAAGCAACGTCATGTCAAAGTACGAACACAAGTAGTCGTCGTGGTAATTCTTTTTTCTTTAACAAAAAACAAGGTGGAAATAAGTTTAGCGGGGTTGAAGACGAGTTGACCAAATATCTTAAAGAACCGCGTCTTGAGCTAGAGGGTAATGAATACTTCGACATACTTAATTGGTGGAAGTTAAATAGTCCAAGATTTCCAATTGTATCAAAGATGGCGAAAGGTAATAACTTATGTTTTTTTTTTATTATAATTTTAGATATCTTTGTGCTTTGTTTATTATTAACTTATATTGAATATTAACTTTGTTTTAGATATCTTGTCCATCCAAGTATCCACCGTTGCTTCCGAATCCGCCTTTAGTGCTAGTGGTCGCATTTTAGACCCGTATAGGAATTCTTTATCGCCTAGCATTGTAGAGGCTTTGGTGTGCCCACAAGATTGGATTCGTACATCAAGTAGAAACATCACTTTGGATACGTTAGAGGATTTAATGAAAGACGACGAGCTAGCCAAAGGTAAACTATTTATATATAAGTTTATTGTTTATTGCTATTTATATATATGTTTGACTTATGTTGTCATGTTTTATCTAGAAATTCAAGAGGCGTT
>LBNU01027708.1:107602-132363 GCA_014162995.1 Artemisia annua | reverse complement strand
CGTTTTGGACCCGTATAGGAATTCTTTATCGCCTAGCATTGTAGAGGCTTTGGTGTGCACACAAGATTGGATTCGTACATCAAGTAGAAACATCACTTTGGATACGTTAGAGGATTTAATGAAAGACGACGAGCTAGCCAAAGGTAAACTATTTATATATAAGTTTATTGTTTATTGCTATTTATATATATGTTTGACTTATGTTGTCATGTATTATCTAGAAATTCAAGAGGCGTTAGACAAACAAAAGGGAGAACATGGAAAAGAGAAGAATGTTGCGCCATGATTCAAGAATTGTGTCATCGAATTTGTAATGTTTAACTTGTTATTTGCTATTAGACTTATGTTGCTCAGAAACATGTTATTTGCTATTTGACTTATGTTGCTCAAAAACATGTAAACTCATTTGGTCATGAGCTCAGTGCTTCAGAAACATGTAACTTTTTGGATTTGCTATTTGCTCATTTGTGGTCACTTGTTAGTTTGTATTTTGTAATTTGCTTAAAAAGACAGAAAGTGAGAACTGAGCAACATGTTTGCAAATTGCATGATTGCAATGTTGTATTTGATGGGCTCAACAGGTGCACAGGTTTGGTGGGCTCATGCACAAATTCAAGTTTACATGTAACAGGTTTGGTGCCTTGGTGGGCTCAAGTGGACACTAACACAATCGGGACAATATTGCAATACCGAATCCCGTCCCGATAAAACCGACTAATACCGTCCCGTCCCGACTATTAATCGGTTCGGGAGTCGGGTAGATGTTTTCCTTTGTTTCGGTATCGGGTCTAGGCGGGTCGGGTCGAGACGGGTCGGGATTCGGCCCGACGCTCAGCCCTAGTTTGAACATCACTTTTCAATTCAGCCCACACCGAATTTATACCATCTTCACAACCCTTAGTAAATTCATCAATATCCTCGAGAGTTTTAAGCGACATACCAAACAAAACATTAATGTAATCATGCTCACTTTTAATAGTACCACTTATAAACTCACCGAATCTAGTATTGTTAACCTGTGCTACACTTACAGGTCTTCAAGCCAATGACGAGACTTTGGTCTGATCATTAGTCGCTATACTAGGATCTGAAGCATGATTAAGACTTGAAGCATGTGGAACCGGCTCCACATGAACCTCACGATAGGTTGCATTCACCTGAACATAAGGAGCTGATGTCGTAACACCTAATAGAGTGGCATTCAAATCAACACTATCAGCCCTATCAGTCACAACAACAGAAGAAGTGTTCGTCACTACAGCAGGATTACTAGTATCATTCTTGGTAACATTCCTTCGAGACTTTTTTTGTTTCCTCACAGTCACCTTCGACAATGAATTCGTATTCAAATTCAACTCCTCTCCCTTATCATCCATGATGAACGAAACCCTGGTCTTCAATCAGTACGAGCAAAACTCTAGTTTACAACTAGGGTTTACTAAGCGATGAAGTACATAAAACTAACCCATACAAGATCGATCAATAATAATGGTGGTAATGATTGAGTATATTGTAATTAGAAACTGGATAAACTGAAAAAGGGATAAATAGATCACTAATTAAATAGTGATTGGATACACAATCAAATCGACCTAAAAATAAACCTAAATAGCGATTAGAAGAAAACCCTAAAAAGAAACATAATCCAATCAGAATTTAGCCAAGAAAAATTAAGGATTAAGATTGATCATACAGAAGATATAATCAAGACTTAATTCAGAATTGTAGTGGGCAAATTGAAGATCGTTTAGAAGAATTAGAAAAAACGATTAGGGTTTAGCGCATTCTCCAAAATCACAAGAGAGGGGGGAGAGTAAGTCGTAGCTACTTTACTAATGATGGTTTAAGTGTAATTGCTTTTACTAGTGATGGTTTAAGTGTAATTTCTTTGAAATTGGGTACTCATATGCTCCTTGACTCTTATACAACTACAATGTGTGAGGAATCGTGGGGTAGGAATAGTTATGCTAGGGACTTATTGAACCAAGTGCGGACAATGTATTGAAAGATTGGTTAGTTGTTGTTGTCCCGTTACTAGACAAACAAGGGTACACTTGATATTCCATTCGAGTGGAATGCGAGTGGACCCTTTAGATGTGGTTCATGTAAGATTTTTGGTCACATGGATGTTAAATGTTCAAAGAATATTTAATGTTCCAATGCCTAAAGTTACGGTGAATCGTGACCAAAATGATGGGTTTTGCGGAGGTTAAACGAGAGGTCGTAACTCTAATAAGTTTGATCGTGTACATGTAACCAAGAAGATGTCCTATCAGCCTTTTGGAAGAAAAACGAGGCATCTACGTCAAAGGGTAACTCAAATGACGTGTCTACATCTAGACAACAAAACAAGGATGCAAATGTGGTAAATATATCAAACACTTTTGAAGTGCTTAATAGTTTGGACGGAGGAGAGAATGATGAGAATGTGCCTATTTTTCAGTTGAGTACTAGAGCTAATGTGACTGCATCAGTGGACTTGGGACATAATGTGAATGAGGTGCAACAGACTAATGAGAATACTCCTCCTATTAGTGGGAAGCCGGTTAACCAGTGGTAACAAGTACACAACCGGCTTCTTTGAGTTTGTGTGCTGAAGAGGATAGTAAGAGTGATGTGGAAAATGTATATAACGAAACCGGGACTTTCATGGCAAGTGGGAGTGGATACGTGACCAAGAGTTTGTACGAACGCTCGAAGAAAACGATGAATGATGATCCATATGATCAATATGATGATGACGTTGAGTACAATGCTCATGATTTACCCAAAATCAATTGGCTTTCTGTGATGCTTGGGATATCAAGATTCGTGATTGAAATAAGTCGTAGGTTATTTTAGAGTCGTTTGAGTCAAATGTAATCTAGTTATACTCGTTACTTCATTCTTAGAAGTATGTTTGTTTATTATGTTTGCCTTACCGCCTATGTAATGGGCTAATATGTTAGATTTCACCTATATCTGTTGTATTTAAACGTTTTTTGAAGTAATACATTTACCGCGGAAACCTTTTACCAAAAAAACTAAAAGGAAACAACAATTTGATATTAATAAATTGTTTCGGGAGATAGAAAAAATAAATCTTTTCTTATCAGGCTTGGATAAAGGGTGATTTTAAGGTATGTTTGGTGAAATGTAACAGTAACAGTTAACAGTTAACAGTTAACAGTTAACAGTTAGCAGTTAGCAGTAAGCAGTTAGTAAAAGTAGTAAGCAGCAGCAGTATAAGTAAGCCGTAGTTGTTTGTTTTGTAAAATGGGTTTGATAATATAGCATTAACTGTAATTATAAATGGTTAAATTACGTAAACAAACATATAAACAATAAAATAAAATAAAGACCCATTATAAAAGTAATAAAATTAATGTTTTAAATAGTCATTATTTTACGTATGCAACCTTATATAAATATAGCATATATCTAGACTATTAGTTACTAGTATTAATACATTAACGACGTAGTATCTTTCAATATAAAAAAATTAAAAACATAAAATCCCAACCTATATATTAGAGTGTTTCTAAATGATGACATGGCAGCAAAAAAAATTAAACTGAGGAGAGAGAAATGCCACGCTGGCATACACGCTGGCACTATTCGTTTGACCCATTCACCCTATATTCAATACTCGGTTACCACTTCCCTAAAAACACTCCATTAAAACTTTTGGATCTGGCCGTTTTTTTCGATTTTAAATCAAGTAAATTAGTTTCACAAAAATCAAAATAACAATGATTTCATCATGCCTTATCATGTTTCGGTTGTTTTATTCAGCCTATATCCGGCGAATTGCTATGGCGATTGAAATCCGGCTTCTATACAAAATTAGGTATGCGTAATGGTTTATTATTTTGAAATTATTTTGAATTTATTTCATGATGATTAATTTTCTTGATGTTTGTGATGGTTACTTATTTTGATATATGATGTTGTTCGATTTTCTGTTTCAAATGCTTTTATCTTTGATTTGAAATTCATATGGTATGGATTGTTTTTAAAATAAGAAAGTAACAAGAAATCCGGAAATATGATGTTGATTACCCACGATTACAGCTATGTTTTTAAAAATTTAAATGTGATATATCAATACCTTAATTATAGGATAGTAACAACCGATCATGTGTGTTAACCCTAATCCCATTTGTATATAAATGTAGCACCCATTCATTTGCAAGACACAACAACGGCTTCTTTCTACACCACCAAAGGTTCATACTTTCAGCCTATTATTTTTGTTACTCAAATTTTAATTGAATTATGTTTGATGATTGTTGTGATATGATAATGAAATTATACATAATGTGTTTACGAAATTATATATTTTTAGTTATCATGATGATGAAATGATATATTTGTATTTTTGTTCTGTAGTATACAATATGTCCGAAGTGTTCACCCCTTTGTGTGATGTTGATCCTATGTCTGAGAGAATCAAAGTGAAAGCCAGATGTGTGAGCATATGGCGTTCTCACGCTCCCGGCAAACCTACGCCAGTTAGGAGTTTGGACTGTGTGATTCAGGATGAGCAGGTTATATAGCCTGCAACTGTAACTTTGTTTTGAGTTTATTAATTTAATTCATATGATTCATGTTTTTAATTCGAATGATGTTTAAATGTAACAGGGAAATCGCATCCAATGTACAATTAGGAAAGATGGTATGCCCAAGTATGAGGGACTGCTGCAAGAGGGTGTGTGCTATAGGATTAGCAATTTTGGCGTTGGAGAAAATGGGGGTAAATACCCTTTGCTCAAGCATAAGTACAAGATCGTGTTTTACAAAAACACGGCTTTGACTCGCATAGACTCATTTGACCAGAATAACAAGGGATTATTGATGGTTTATTTGCAGGATTTTTATGAACTATGGCCTGAGAAATTTTAGTACAAGACAAATGGAGAAACTCAGGTAATGGTTTTCATTATTTTATATGTTGACACAAATCAAATTGCTAATCTTTTTGTTTTTAATCCTTCACTTTGTAGTCTTAATTACAAAGTGGCCTGGCACAGAATCTTGGATCCGTAATATTGACCTTTTAGCTCGTCTTAGAGAATCTGCAACAAACTTTTACCTACAAAGGTAGAATTATTTATTAAAAATATATTACACTGTAACGTTTTTAATCAAATACTTATTCACAAATATTTACTTTGGTTTGTAAAATGGGAGAGTTATTTAGATCAAATTCTCTATTTGTAAAACACATGGCTAATTCACAGATTGAGTGTGTGGATGCGGCTACTTATGTGTGGTGTAGAAGGGTTCATTCGAAACATATTTTACCTCACCCAAATCGGACCGCGGCTAAAGCCATGTGTGGTTTAAAGACCGACTGGCAGATGGCTACTACAAGGATTCATTAGCTGATGGAGTTGTAGTAAGATTCAACACAACAAGGTAGTGGTTAAATTCATATATAATCTGTTTCTTGGTGTTTGGATATTGTTAAAATGATTATGATCTTATCAGCTAATATTATGATAAACTTTTGTGATTGTCTTTATGTGCAGACTAATGGAATACGGTGTTGGTTCAACTTTTATCTGCAAGACCAGTGACACTGCTAGATCCTTGCTACTAGGACTTTCTTTGCTGGATTTTTCAGCATTCGTTAGGTGAATATGTAGATTCAATTTTTCCATATCATTGATAAATGCATCTATTCCAAGATTAATATGTGCTACTAATGCATTGCCTATAGCTTTTTCTAGATAAGGCTTATATTATCAAACAATAGGCATCCATTAAATTTGTTTGTGTTAAGCAGGTTTATGAAAAAATTGTATGGAATAGGAGAGTTATAAGAGTTGGGTTAAGGTTCGGTGGTCACTTATGATTTTGGAGACCTACACAAGCGCGGTTGGAGGTAACTATGAAAGGATTTTTTATGTTCGATATATTTTTTTTTGGGTAATTTTGTTGAAACTTTTGGGGTTTCTTTTATTGAAAGATTAATTTTTTTACGGTGGCTTTACATATAATGCTTTACTTTGCTCTCTAAGTACAGTTAGTGGTAAATTACATTGATTTTGGATGTTGTTATTGTTACAAATTTTCTAAGAAAAAATTGGCTGAAGATCAAAAGCTATTTAATTTGTTATATTGAACTAATAGTTAAGTTAAGGAGCCTAAATTGGACAATAAGATGAGAGGTTAATTCATCAAGCGGATAGAAACAGTTCAAATAAAATGGTGCAGAGGTTTTATTTTGGGTTAAAAATACACAAGTTGGTTTTAAGATAACGTTGTACCTTTATTTCTTTTAACATAATTGCAATGTAAGTTACTTATTAATTGTTATGGTTTTGCTATGATTGTTAAAACATATAAATGTTTTTTGCTTTTGATCCTTTGTGGTATGTTATACTACAATTAGACAAAGTGTCTGATACTTAAAATACTTAAGAGTTAACCCTTACAAAGTCCAAATAGAATCAAATAAGTTAAGGCTGTATGTAATTTTAGAACTACCAAATGTCAAGTGCAACAATTGACTCACATTGCTTTTCCATATTTCATCCGAAGAACTCAATTAGCACATAACTTTTCTCTTTTAACTAGAAAGAATGGTGATCTACATAAATGTTGATATTCCTTCTTTTGTATACCGAATTGTCCATACAGATTGCTAAAGCGATGTAACGATTTGGTTCCTTACACAGTAGAAGTGCTATACTTTTTTCTATTAATGCTATATCTCTTTTTTCTTTTCTTTTTTTTAGTTGGGTAGAACAGGGAGGTTCAATTCAAGCCGTGGAAAACTTATGTGATAAGAGCTGCTTTGTTGGTTCTTGCTACAGATTAAGCAACTACATGTGAATATGACTAAGAAAAACATGCGAGGAGGCCAATGCAGCGATAAAAAGTGTCCCACATGCTAACGACATTAGAGTCGGGAGGGCGGCAAAATTTGAAGCGATATCAAGCGATGTACCATTTTAACTTCTATCACTATGATAAGTTATCTCAAATAGTAGGAATGGATGTAGTGGCCTATGGATTCACAATCCTCTTCAGGTTTGGTTGATATAATTTCATGAGGTCATTACTTTAATTTTGCGCTGAGAGTTGCTTTTAGTTTAGCTATGAAGCATTTTGTGCAGTGGCTTCTGGCCCAAACTATCAATTTTCATGTAGAAGATACCTGTGTTTTTTATTCAATTTATGGTCCATTGGAACTTTGGAAACATGCTTTCCCAGATTCAAATATGTTGTTTGTAAGTCAAAAGAAGTTAAAGAACTGCATGTTTGCTAAATTGATTGAATGCATAACAAACATAATATCGTCCTAATTCCAAAACATACGAGGACTGTTCTTTGAAGTTGAGATGTTGCAGTTCAAGGTAATGTACCATGTATGCTCAAATATGTATTCATTGTATTTTGGTCATACTCATATTGATGTAGTTGTTGCTATTAGAGGGATTAATGTGGCTACCCTTAAAAATCATACAGTAAGAGACCGGACAACAACATAAAAGAATTAGCTTATAGATCATTATGGTTAATATATAAATTCAACCACGTAGCATATAGTAAGGTTAGCTTGGTTTTTTATATGCAGGAGGATTACTACAATGATACAAAGGCTGATATTGGTTCTAACGCATAGGTCCCATTTGTACAGTATTATGTAACATAGAACAAATAGGATCTCATGTCTAATCTTTTTTAGAACATTTAAGATCCTTATGAGACAACGTGATATTAGTTAGTGAATGTGTTTCACTTTATAAGAGAATATTAGCATTAGTACATTTGTGTTTGTGGGGTGCTTATTTGGTTTGAAAAATAGAAGCTCATAACGTTAAATGTGTATCCCTTATTTGATAAGAGTGATGGGTACCTTGGTGCCATGGCTCGTGCCATGGCCACCAGCCCAAAATTTGTGATGGCGCACCACACCGTGGCTGGCGCCATGGCCTGTTGCGCCGTGGTGACCAACCAGCGCGGTGGTGGTTTCCTATTTTTTTTTTCTTTTTAGTAAATAGTACTTATGTTTAGGGTGTTCTTGGTATAAAATACAAATACGATTAAAACATACGGGATAATACAAATACATTAAAACATACGGGATAATACAAATACGATCACAACATTATGATTACAACATTAACTAATAAACGGAAATTAAAACACACTAGAAGTACTATGTTTGGTTGACTAGATGATGATGTGAATAGATAGAAACCTTGATATGCTAATCAGTTAGGCAAACAAAGAATTTTGTTGAGTTTAATATTTATGTATAATCGTGTTCATTCAAGAACCACATGGTAGTAAACCATGGTTTGCATTGTCTTAGGTTTCCAGTAAGGAAGAAGTAGTTATTTTTTTCTTTTTTCCTGTATAGTGTTAAGACTTGAATTTGGAAGTACATAGTTTTTCTAATAAAGTTCATTTATGGTTATAGGAGTTTCTATAGATGTCTCACTCTTTTATTATTAATATTAACTGCAATGTGATTATGTACCTGCACTTTACTTGTCAAATGGGTAACAACACATGTTTTACTTTATTGATATCCAAGGAGAAGTATTAGTTTGTGTTGTGCAGGTTAAATGCTTCAACTTTCGAAAGCTATTAGAGATTATCATTATACTACTGGGTTCCCTCATATGGTAATTAAGTTAATATACCTACGAAAGAGGCAAAGAGCATTTATATCTGTAGTTGAAACTTTGTAGTTCGTTTGGGTTTGTTAATCATTTTTTTTGGGTAAAGGGTAATCCACCCTGTAAAATATATTACTCCAAAAAAACGTTTAAGTACAATAGAATGTGGCTGAAGTACCACATTAACCGAGGTTTGTTAATCATTTTATTCTATTGAACCACAAAGTTTCATTGCATTTTGTATGTTTTAATGTGTTCTAATGTAAAATCACAAATGTGTTGATATTGGGTATGGTTTCCTTCCTTTCTCTTTTTCTTCTTTTGGAGAACTTGAGAAAGATGCAGTAACCCTTCTGAAGCGTATTCGACGATTCTCTATGACTCAAGACATTGGGGCACGTGCTGCGGCTCATATTTTTAATAAGATCGGTTTTGCCATTGCTAGAGGGGTGGGGGCCCAGTTGGTTTCTCGGCTTCCCACCAATTTCTTGTAAATCCTATGAGTTTTTAATAATAAAATAATAATAATAATAATAATAATAATAATAATAAGAATAATAATAATAATAATAATAATAATAATAATAATAATAATAATAATAATAATAATAATAATAATAATAATAATAATAATAACCCAAGTCGTGAAGTTTAAAGACTACGTTGTTGATATAGTTTACTGAAGTTTCATGGCATGATTTCCAAGTTGACTGATCGTGTTTACTCTTTTTTCCAGTTATACACAATTGAGATTAAAATACATGGTGTTTCACATTGTCATGCACCAATGTCACATATTGGTATCATGGAAACAAAAAACTAAATGACAAAAAAAAAAAATAATAAATAAAAAATATCTCAGTTAGCCAAAAAATTATTTATAGCAAATATTAGAAACTTATAACAATGATAGATTTTGCACCCAATGACCGGTTCACATCCTAAGGCACTTCGTCTAATGCCTTAAACCACCGCTTAATATATCAACTAATAGTGCTTAGCTTATTGATTGTCACAAGGTCAAAGTTGCCAAGCTATTCGTCAAGGGAAACACTAAGCTTCTAATTTGTCTCATATTTGATTTTTAAACAACTGCTTAAAAGAGTGGACAAAAGAGTGGACAAATTGTGTGTCACTCCAGCTCGGCATGGCCCCTTCAGGTCATTCATGCAAAAATTACTCATTTATACCACTTCTAAAATTGCCAGACAACCCATCTTGCTACTTCTAATTCACATTGATCAATGCATGTGTTCCAAAGTTAAACCATGATTGTAAGCAATATTATCAGTTGTAAGGCTTTTTATTTTACATTTGGTACTTTCAATTTGTTTTTATCACAAACCATGTCATTTATAAAATGATCATTTATATATGTCTTTTTATATATGTATTTTTTTCAATGCTTACTTTAAAAGCGATAAATATCCTAAAATCAATTATTAAACTACATAAACTTACTAGCTATAACTTTATAATTGACAAATTCTAAGTATAAGGATAATGATGATGTTAAAACTTTACCATTGTTGTCGACTTTTTACTAAACAAATGTTCATTAAACTACACGTATTTTTTATTATATTAAATCAAAATAACGAAACTAGCCCGCCCATCGGGCGGGTTGTTAATCTAGTTATTATATGTTGATGTGTTGAAAACTAACTATAAATCTATAATACTATAATTAATTTTATCAAGTTCTTTATGTTGTAGCAGACTTAATTATTGTAACTTTTACTTAATATTATTTGCTATATAAAGCAGTTAGTTCGAATTTATCAAACACGGTTAGTTTTAAGAGTGTTTTAAACTCCACTAGTAAAAGCACAAAACTACATATCAATCAACTTTTCGTTTAGCTTCGATGGTTGGTTTTGCTTATATCAAGTGAATTGAAAATAAAACAACCATTAACACAAATTACTAAGAATCTCTTGTTAGCAATGTTTTCTTTTACACGTCGTGTAAATTGGTGGCGAGGCTTAAGGTTTCTTTATAGAAGAGTTAAATATATGACTTTGTCAAACATGTTTTGTACTTGGCTTCTTGAAGAGTTGTTCATTAATATATCACAGTCTTGTTGAAATCAAACCAGAAAAAAGTTTTCAACTTGGATAATGTATCAGTGACCCAGTTAAGCAAGATGCCTCAAACTTATGAAAGACACAGGTCAACAACAGAACAAGCAAAGGACCATGAACAACTTTTTTTCATTTTCATATTTTCCGTTACCCACTCCAAACAATTCATAATAAAGGTATTACTGACAGTTAAATCTAACTAGTCCAGGATCAGTTTGATACTATAGCTTAATACTCTTGCTTTTAATCAGATCAACCCAGTTATGCTGTTGCTACATTTTTATAACACATAATTGCATCAGCAGTTCAGCACTACAGAAAGTGTAACAAAAGTAAATAGCTTTTTTTTCATGTCGAGTGTTATACAGATGAAACAATGCAAACGGTTTTAGTAGCCTCCTGTTTAGGCATCAGAGGTTTATATATAAGTTTCTCACTCTATAACTCAGCTGAATTTGAATACAGAAACGAGAATTTGATGCACCTATATGCTAGAAATCAAACTGCAGCAACATAGACATGGGCAAAAACAAAACAATCAGAACAGATTATATAGTTTACAGTGTTGAAATATAAAAATTGCTATGTTTATAAAACATTGCAGAAACAATACACACTGTGGCATTGCAATATGGGTCAAGGGTGTTAACTAAAAGTGATTTGTGAAATTAAGTTTAATAAACTAGATCGAGCTATTAGTTCCAAATGAAAACATTCCCATCTTATACTCGTCCTAAATCAGTCACACCAGCTTATAAAATAAATCAACTTAAAGCATCATTTGAACAAGAGATTTTCTACATAATCTTAAACTAGATCGAACATATACAAGAATGTAGAACACACCACCTGTTAGAGCAACTAGCATTGGTGTTTCATCAAACCCCTGGAAGGCATTCCAATACGACTGATAAACACTTTCTAATATGAGGGTACTGAACTGAAGATTCCGCCCATCTTATTAATGGCTTTGACATTTTAATACGACAGACTAACAGCAAATATATAGAAATCCAAAATTTTTGCCTCTTTAAACAAAGACACAAGAAGCAAAAGAACTATGAACATTCAAATATTATCTATCAGTATTGTCATTGGATATTTATCGAACACCTGGTGGGTGTTTCGTTGGAACATCCCACAATAACAACTGAAATGCTTATAACACGAGATTGTTGTTGAAATAACTTATACAAAAAAGAACATCTGGAATCAAGATACCATGGGGGAAAAGTCATAACAGGTAATACTATTTACTAGTCATTTCGTTTTCACCTTAGAATGAGAAAATGATACTTCACATGGTAACCGAAGAACCAGGTGCTAAGCCAGCTCCTCTCCTCTGGAGGCCGAGGCATGCCCTGCATCACAAATTGTTCCAAATCAAGATACCACGGGGATAAATTATAAGAGTGGTATTCATCATCTGGGATGGGGAAGAAGCAATCCTCGTTATCACTTGACCGAGTGACACTCATTACCGATGGGAGTGGGAGTGTGGTTTCATCATCATCGTTGTCATCATCGTCATCATTGTCATCATCATCATCATCATTGTCATCATCACCATCATCGTTATCATCATCGTTGTCATCATCGTCGTCGTCATCATTATCACTTGACTGAGTGACACTTATCACCGAAGGGAGTGGGAGTGGGAGTGTCGTTTCAGCACCAAATTTTGAAACTAATCCAGAATCTACCACATCCTCCTCGTATATCAAACGTAACCCACAACTCATAAAATCATCATCATCATCATCATCATTATCAAACCGAAGTTCCACAGTGTCACCAGCTTCCACCACAACTGTATTATCATTAAGTGGATAAAACATGACATACAGGGAACATGGCTGCTGATCCCTAGTCTCCATACGATGACTTTTTTTAGTTTTATTATGTATTGTTAAAAAATTCCAACAGTGGTCGTTTGTGGTTGCACAGATGATGAGACCACATATCTTGTTATGATGAAAGTTCAATGGTGCCACAAAAGATAAAACATTTCCACTGTTTCGAAAAGTACACCACTCAGGTAACTCCTCCCCCGAGAGACCGATCTGTAATCCTTCAGTACTGTTGACTAATTCCTGTATAGCATTCAAGCATATTAATAATGCGTGAAAATGACCTCTTCATTGCAAAATATATATGCGTTATGGAGAGGAGGGATGGAGAGTTTGCTTACCTTGAACACTTTGGAACGGAAAGTATATGCCTTTTGCCTTAAATCAAATGGCATCACATCTAATGACCAACATTCCGTTGCTTTTATATCTGTCAATTGCGATGGAAGAGGTGGAAGCAACTTTAATTGAGAACACCTATCTATATAAAGGTGCTCCAGTTCTGAAAGGTTGCTGAAGCTCTCCGGAAGACTAGAAAATGTGTTTCCTGAAAGGTCGAGACTCACTAATGACACCAAATTTCCAATTCTACTGGACACTTGCGAAATATTGCAATTTTTCATTTCTAATTGTTGTAGGTTCCTCACTCTTGTAACTTGTGTGAAACCTTCAGATCCAAGTTTACAGCAATCATTCAACCAAAGCTCCGTCAGAAATTGTAACTCAGAACAGTTTGAAGGAAGATTCACTAGGTTTACACAACCCTCCGCAATTAACTCTTCAATGCTTGGAGGAAGATCTGGAATCGACTTTAAGTTGGTGCATTCAGATAATTCTATTTTGGTCAGTTGATGGAGCTGGCAGAGGCTATTAGGAAGGTTGTTGAATCTGTTTCCCCATAAATCCAAGTAATCTAGTGAAATTAGACTACCAACTTCATGTGAGATCTCCGGTAGGTTGGGACAATCGGAGAGGTAAAGATATTGAAGAGAAGTTAACTTGCCTATCATTTCCCAAGGGAGCATCTTTAACCGTTTGCATTCTTTAAGATCTAATACAACAAGCTTTTGGAGGCAACCGATAGAGCTATCCAACTCTTCCAAATTATAGCAGTCATTTAAGTAAAGTTTTTCAAGATTCTCTATCTCAGTGAAATTTCCGGTCTTGGTTATTGAGCTTGAATAACCCACGTCCAGAATCTTCAACTTCTTAAAACTCTAAATACAAAAATATGATAAACTATGATTAAAATACCAAAAGAATGAGATGTTTGGTCCAAAACGGGTTTAGTCTATTTTTTTTTCGTTTACGGTCAGTTTGACCGGTTAACTAGTGCACAATGACTAAAATATCATTGTTTTGATATCTTTTTATGTAATAAAAGAATTACATCATTTCGGAGTTTTTTTTTGCAAATCCCTTCTCAATGTAAAAAAAATTGGACCAATAGGAGAGATCGATTTTGCCACGTAAGCAAAATCGAGGGACGTGATTGGTCAATAGAAAGTCAAAATTGAATCCAATTTGGTCAAAATTAAAAAATTTGGTGGAGAAATTTGGCTAAGAAAAAAAATGCATAAAAACATAGGTGTCAAATTTATGAAAACAAAAACTTAAAAAAAGAGGAAGTAATTAATAAAACTTTAGTTGTTGAATTTTAAATATATTATATAGAGCTAAGTGAAAAATTACAAGTTTTCATGTTTTTTAATAACTTTGGAAAAAGCACAAATAACCCCTTACACTTTATACCCCTTATACTTTATAATATTAGCTTTGTTTAAAATTACATGAGTATTAGTATTAGTTTATATTTTAACTTCATTAACACTCATTATATGCTACTAAACTCGCACATTTTATATAACATGATATCAATAGTTAAAGTTAAAAAATAACATCAACATCAACCTCAGCATGTCTGCTACTTAAAAACATTATTCAAAGCTAATTATTAAAAAAATGAAATAAAAAATAAAAACACACACACACACAATAAACTTATTGTGTTATGGTAATTGAATAAGCCAATAAGCACCTTTAATAAGCATAACCAAACACCTCTTTAGTTCTAATATGAAGTTTTCTTATTTGATGTTGTAACTAACTTTGTTGTTGTTCTCACTATAATGCAACATGTAAGTGGTTTTTGTAGTCTTATGATCTTATCACACACACTAAAGTGTAATACTTTGTTGTGTACGTTTTTAGAGGAGGATTAAGTACCAACACATGATTGTCATGGAAGGATTTTCTACGTCTGCTCAAGGTATGAATGTATAATTAAGTTGAGTTGTTGATTTAGATACTACATGAATGTGTTTTATGTACCAAAAATGTATTATAGTGCTTACACGGGGAATTTTATGGTGGGAATTCTTAGCAGGTGTCTTTGAATGAGTTAATGAAACTTGGCAGGTGTTTGTTATCATTGATAACACCGTGGGTGTCAACTAACGGTCTAAAATATGGGAAATGAAAGGTCGGTAAGGATTCAAACAATCCAAAAAGACTTGCGAATATACTCTTTCTTATTTTTTTCATGCATTTATAGTTAACTTATACAAGTAACTATAATTCTCTTATATAGTTCGGTCTCAGAGAAAAACTATTTTTATACATTATACATTATACATAAACATAAGATTAAATTTGAGTTCTACCCATTACATCTTTTTTGTTTCTTTTTATGTAATAAAGAAGCTATAGTGTAAGCATCTATGTTAATTTGGTAATTTTATGATCAAACATGAGAAGTAAATAGCACAAACTTATGAAAATGCAATTTTACAAACAAAAAGGTACATCAGTAAACATGGTATGATGGTTATTCACAATTAAGGAAATGAATAAATCTTCACAGCTATCTAAATATGCTACATATTTTAACGAAAATATAAGTAAAAGAAATACCCCAATTACAAAACACATCGTAAATTGATAGCATGGGTTTGCAAAACTAAAAGCATATCACTAACTTCTCATGCAAGTCAAGTATTATCATGTGATTTTGCTTGAATAATAAAATATAATTTTTAATACAAAATCATTTTCCTAAAATGATATGTAGATTATAACATATATACATATGATTTTTTTTTATTTTTATTCCACCAAATAAAACCAATTGAAACAATTCATTTTCATACTTTCCGTTACCCACTCCAAACAATTCATAATAAAGGTATCACCGACTGTTAAATCTAACCAGTCAAGGATCAGTTTGATACTATCGCTTAATACTCTTACTTTTAATTAAATCAACCCAGTTATGTTGTTGCTACATTTTTATAACAGATAATTGCATCAGCAGTTCAGCACTACAGAAAGTGTAACAAAAGTAAATAGCTTTTTTTCATGCCGAGTGTTATATGATGAAACGATGCAAACTGTTTTAGTAGCTTCCTGTTTAGGCTTCAGAGATTCGTATAGAAGTTTCTCACTCTACAACTCAGCTGAATTTGAATACATAAACGAGAATTTGACGCACCTATATGCTAGAAATCAAACTGCAGCAACATAGACATGGGCAAAAAAAAAAAAAAAAAATACAATCAGAACAGATTATATAGTTTAGTAGTTTACAGTGTTGAAATATAAAAAAATGCTATGTTTATAAAACATTGCAGAAACAATACACACTGTGGCATTGCAATATGGGTCGAGGGTGTTAACTAAAAGTGATTTGTGACATTAAGTTTAATAAACTAGATCGAGCTGTTAGTTCCAAATGAAAACATTCCCATCTTAAACTCGTCCTAAATCAGTCACACCAGCTTATAAAATACATCAACTTAAAGCATCATTTGAACACGAGATTTTCTACATAATCTTAAACTATATCGAACATATACAAGAATGTAGAACACACCACCTGTTAGAGCAACTAGCATTGGTGTTTCATCAAACCCCTGGAAGGCATTCCAATACAACTGATAAACACTTTGTGGAAAACTAGAAGGGGGGTTGAATAGTTTTTAGTCCGTTTTTAAGTTTTATGAAAATAGTTTTAGTTTATAAAAACTTTCGATTCTAGTTTATGTGACTTCAAGACTAGCNTATCTCATATATCCAACACATAGATTGTCCTTCTAAATATTTTTCCCCTTCCATAGATCGGTTCAAGTTTTAAAATACAATATATTTTAAAAATCTTGTTTGACCTGGCTCTTGATACCAATTGTGGAAAACCCCTGGAATTGGTGTTTCATCAAACCCCTGGAAGGCATTCCAATACAACTGATAAACACTTTGTGGAAAACTAGAAGGGGGGGTTGAATAGTTTTTAGTCCGTTTTTAAGTTTTATGAAAATAGTTTTAGTTTATAAAAACTTTCGATTCTAGTTTATGTGACTTCAAGACTAGCACAATATGAACAATAATATGTAAACTAACTAAGCAAGTATATAGTATGTAAATAATAAATGAAAGAGTAGAGTTAGAAAGATGCAAACCACAACACAAGGATTTATAGTGGTTCGGCAACAAGGTCTCCTTCCTTGTTCCTACTCCACTCCCCGAGTAGCATTCTCGAGAGTTTTCTTCACTATGTTAACAAGCTCCCTTTTGGCGGAGAAAACCTTTACACACCACAACGTTGCTTATAGACTTAACGACACTAAGCTAGATGTCGATCACAACACACCACAAGCTTGAGCACAACACACCACGTCTTGAACACACCACGACTTGAGCACACCACAACTTGAGCACACCACAACTTGAGCATACCACGACTTGATCTTCTTCACACCACTACACTACTTATATGGACACTTTATGCTAAACACGACTACTTACAAATACACAACTTCTACACACAAATATACACAACTTTTATATATACAAACACTACTAAGGTTGTAAGAGTAGGAGTGTTCTTCTTTTGCACTTTGGAAGAGATTGGATGATGAGGGATTAATCACTTGAAACAAGGATTAAGAAATGTAATGATCAAAGGGATTTAGAAAGAGTTTGGAGAGGTTTGGATCTGAAAATTTTCGTGCAAAAGGTGAAGAAAAATACCAGGTTTGAGATGGTATTTATAGGCAAAACATTCTGACAGAGGAGCGTGGCCGGTGCACTTAATTAGTGTCCGGTCACCTTAATTATTAAGGTGACCGCCCTTATAATTAAGCGCACCGCCCATCTGATCCGACCTGAATGTTTTGTCTTTTGTGGGGAAAATTTATTTGGAGAAAAACTAACTAAGATTGGTTAAAAATTTGAATTCTAGTTGTTAGAATATTTAAAACACTTTTCTTTATTTCCAAAAATGTTTTTATTAAATATATAATTAGTTTTTATAATTAAATAAATTTAAGATATTTAATTAAATTCCCCTTTGATCATTAGATGTGCTAATCACTTGTTTATTCATACCTTAAGTGATTATGTTTGGATTAGGTGATATAAACTTATTTAATCACTTGTTTTCGTATTAACTTTACGTTTAATGTTTTTACGTTTTGTGATTATCAAAACAAAGAGATATTGATAAATATAAATAGCGTTTTTATATCAACACACTTTCTAATATGAGGGTACTGAACTTAAGATTCCGCCCATCTTATTAATGGCTTTGACATTTTAATACGACAGACTAATAGCAAATATATAGAAATCCAAAATTTTTTCCTCTTTAAACAAAGACACAAGAAGCAAAAGAACTATGAACATTCAAATATTATCTATCACTATTGTCATTGGATATTTATCGAACACATGGTGGGTGTTTCGTTTGAACATCCCACAGTAACAACAGATCATAAACGCTAATACTACGTACCAAGCAAGTTAACACAAGATTTTTGTTGAAATAACTTACATAACTTACTACAACTGTAAACCTTTATAATAAAAAATAATACAACTGTAAACCTTTATAATAAAAAATAACATTTGGAATCAAGATACCATGGGGAAAAACTCATAATAGGTAAATACTATTACTAGTCATTTCGTTTTCACCTTAGAATGAGTAAATGATACTTGACATGGTAACCGAAGAACCAGGTGCTAAGCCAGATCCTCTCCTCTGGAGGCCGAAGGCATGCCCTGCATCACAAATTGTTCCAAAAATCAAGATACCACGGGGGAAAATTGTAAGAGAGGTATTCATCATCTGGGATGGGGAAGAAGCAATCCTCGTTATCACTTGACCGAGTGACACTCATTACCGATGGAAGTGGGAGTGTGGTTTCATCATCATCGTTGTCATCATCGTCATAATTGTCATCGTCATCATCATCATCATCATCATCATCATTGTCATCATCATCATCATCATCATTGTCATCATCACCATCATCGTTATCATCATCATCATCATCATCATCGTTGTCATCATCGTCGTCATCATCATTATCACTTGACTGAGTGACACTTATCACCGAAGGGAGTGGGAGTGTCGTTTCAGCACCAAATTTTAAAACTAATCCAGAATCTACCACATCCTCCTCGTATATCAAACGTAAGCCACAACTCATAACATCATCATCATCATCATCATCATCATCATCACAATCATCATTATCAAACCGAAGTTCCACAGTGTCACCTGCTTCCACCACAACTGTTTTGTCATTAAGTGGATAAAACACGACATTGAGGGTACAATCCTGATGATACTTGATCTGCATACGATGACTTTTTTCTTTTGTTTTAATATGTATTGTTGAAAAATTCTGATAGTAGTTTGTGGTTGCACAGAAGATGAGACCACATATCTTGTTATGATGAAAGTGCAATGGTGCCACAAAAGATAAAACATTTCCACTGTTTCGATGAGTACACCATTCAGGCACCTCCTCCTCAGAGAGACCGATGTGGAATCCTTCACTGCCTGTGAGTAATTCCTGTATAGCATTCAAGCATATTATTTAATAATACATGAAAAGGCCTCTTCATTGCAAAATATATATGCGTTAATTAGGGAGAGGGATGGAGAGGTTGCTTACCTTGAACACTTTGGAACGGAAACTATATGCCTTTTGCCTAAAATCAAATGGCATCACATCTAATGAACAACAATATGTTGCATTTATATCTGTCAATTGCGATGGAAGAGGTGGAAGTAACTGTAATTCAGAACACCTATTTATATGAAGTTCCTCCAGTTTTGAAAGGTTGCTGAAGCTCTCCGGTAATCTAGAAAATGTGTTTTTTGAAAGGTAGAGAATCCTTAATGACATCAGATTCCCAATTCTACTGGATACTTGCGAAACATTGCAACTTATCATGTATAATTCTTGTAGGTTCCTCAGTCCTGTAACTTGTGTGAAACCTTCAGATCCGAGTTTGAAGCAACCATTCAACATAAGTTTCTTGAGATTTTGTAACTCAGAAATGTTTGAAGGAAGATTCACTAGGTTTATACAATCTCTCGCTTCAAGATATTTAATGTTGAGAGGAAGATCTGGAATCGACTTTAAGTTGGTGCAAACAGATAAATCTATTGTGGTCAGTTGATGGAGTTGGCAGAGGCTATTAGGAAGGCTACTGAAACTAGTATTCCTTAAATCCAAGTATTTTAGTGAAATTAGATTACCAACTTCATGCGAGATCTCCCGTATGTTGGAACAATAGTAGAGGCTAAGGTTTTGAAGAGATGTTAACTTGCCTATCATTTCCCATGGGAGGCTCTTCAACCGTTTGCATCTAGTTAGATTTAGTATAACAAGTTTTTGGAGGCAACCAATAGAGCTATCCAACTCTTCCAAATTTTCACATTCTCCTAATCGAAGCTTCTCAAGATTCTCGATCTCACTGAAATTTCCGGTCTTGGCTAAGAATCTTGAACCTTCCACGTCCAGAATATTCAACTTCTTAAAACTCTAGAAACATAAATATGATAGCAAAGTTACACATCTTTATCAATAATCTATTACAAGTCAATCTCTTAATAAAATATTATTTTCTTTTTCCTCCACTTACACAATCTATATATAACCTATACCATTTATCAACAACCCAACCTCTTACTAATATAAAATACTAAATATTAAAAATTAAAAAAGAAAAAAGAAAAAAAAAGTAGTCACTTGTTTGCAGATTGTGGGTTGGGACTAGAGGTGCACAAAGCCCGGGCCAGGCCGGGCTTGGACCAGGCTGAAAATAGCCCGGACTTTTATAGTTCAAAAAAGCCCGGGTCTAAGAAAGGCCAGGCCGGGCTAAGCCCGGGCCCTAACCAAAATTTTAGGCCTATTTCGGCCCAAATGGTCCGAACCGGGCTTAGCCTAGCCCAGGCTCGGGCTTTTTCGGGCTTTTTTTTAATCTATTTTGTAATATTAATATAGTTATTATATATAGAAATACTTGATAAACATTAACACATTACTAAAAAAATAACAAAACAAACTTACATACAATAAAGAACCATATTAATTACACAATAAAAGCCCTCTAACAACAAACTACAAATATTAAAGTCATACTTATTTAACAATTATATTTTTGTTATAATTTCATCATTAATTTATAAATAATTATTTTGTTGTATGCTATTATATAAAAATAACACATAATTCTAGCCTTCTTTTGAAAAATACTGGGCTTTTTCTGTAAGAAAGCCCGGGCCTTCAGGCTTTTTAGCGAGCTTTTCAAAAGACCGGGCTTTTTCAGGCTTTGGGCTTAGCCCAGGCCGGACCAGGCCCGGCCAGACCGGGCTTTGATGGAAAATATAAGGAACATTTAGGCCCGTAGGCCGGCCTTTTTCAGGCCAGGCTTTTCGGGTCGGGCCTAAGCCCGGGCTCGGGCTTTAGCCCGTCTGTGCACGACCAATGATTGCCAAGCGACTCAGGTTGCCAATCTTATTTTCTTTCTTGTGTTCACTTCCAATATATATATATATATATATATATATATTGTTTTTTTTTCTCATCCAACCAGTTGGTAATCTTATACTCTTATTAAAATACCAAACGAATGAGATGGTCGGTGGGACCCTCCACCACATTCATCAATTTTGTTATTTTTGTTCGCATTTCTTATTAATTATTTTGATACGATATATACTCGATCACATTCTTCTAATTAATTTGTGCCTATAATAATAATAATAATAATAATAATAATAATAATAATAATAATAATAATAATAATAATAAGTTAATTTATATATACTCCATCACATTCCTCTAATTAATTTGTGCCTATAATAATAATAATAATAATAATAATAATAATAATAATAATAATAATAATAATAATAATAAGTTAATTTAGGCACATTTAGCCTTCTTATTTTTTTGAAATAGGCATATATTATCCATTTAAAAATTAAATGGCACAAACAGGCACATATTTTCTCTCAATTGAAAAACATTATAATTATTTTTAAAGAAAAACTTATAATATACAAAGTAATATATTTAAGTTTTTAAATATAAATAAGGTGTAACATTTGAGGAATTTATTTCGTTGTTTTGGGTCTTTTCTAAAGCGATTCGTATAACATGCGCTCGTTTGTCCCGTGCCCGTTTAACCTTTAGCCCGTTGCCCGTTTGAACAGTGGCCCGTGCCTGGCCGGCCCGCCTATTTTGCCACCTATCTAGGACATAGTTTATTTGTTTTTCTGAAATCTGTGTTTGTGTGTTGGTGGTGATAAGTGAATGAAAAGAGAACGTGGGAAAAAAGAAATATATTTTTTTGTATGATGTTTACCTTTTTTTGCTAATATAATATAGATTTAGGATCAAATGAGAAGAACTCTTAAAATGAGAAGGATGAGAAATAACTATAACCACATATTATAGATGCATCAACTTGAATTAGATGCATCCCTAATCTTTTAGATGCACCCTAATATATTTTCTAGCTAAAAATTAGATGCATATACATATATTAGATGCATTTTAGCAAGTTAGGAAAATCCTATGTATTTTTTGTCCTCTGCGGGTCAAATTTGTTACAAGTACTACTTTGCATCGTTTTCACCTCAAAATTACTTTTGAAACTAATTGGGATGCATCTAAATGAATAGAGATGCATCTAATTCAAGTCGACACATCTCATATATGTGGTTATAGGTATTTCTCATCCTTCTCATTATAAGTTTTCTTCTCACTGGATCCTTACCCATATAATATATGAAAAGACAAAATACACCTTCACATTTACCATTTGATGAAAGTAAAATTGACGGCATTAGTAAATTTGAACCAAACCCGGTTGTTTTACTTTTGAATGAAATCAAAACCTTTAAAAATTGAACTAAAATTCAAATACCCGGTAAACAACAAAGATAAAAAAATGTATTTTTTTTTTATTATTTTTTTTTAAATCTCCTTTATCATAAGACTAACCATTTATTACCTACGAATTAAATATTAGAGTAATTTATTGACATAATTTTATCTAAGTCACTAATAGTTTTGTGAATTATGTCGGTCGATCAAATGTCTTAATCTTTAGATGCCTTATAATCGATGACTAAAAATGTTTCATTCCTTTTTGTATAGGAGTTTGAGTGGTTTTCCTTGATACTTATGACACACACATTTGTATGTGTCTCTCTCCCACATAGATACAAACTTCTTTTTGTCTTTTCTTATTATTTTATTATCAAAATAACTTTTAAACTTAAAGTTTACTCAACAAGTAAATACTTTTTAAATCAACCAAATACATTTTCTATCATATTTTCTTTTAAATCATACCAAATCCAAATCCGAATCTAGCAGTATCTACAAACCAAACGGACCCTAAGGGTATACACTAGTTAGAGGTGCAAGACCCGAACCGGTTTTTTTAAACCGGTATAAAAACCAAAACCGGTTAGACCGGTTTTGGGTTTTAAGAGCCAACCGGTTTTTTACCGGTTTTAACCGGATTTTAAAAACCGGTTTTATAATTATTTTTTTATTTTTTATTTTATTTATTTCACGGTGGTGTTGAGTGGTGGTGGTTCGAGAGGGTGTGATGGTGCGTGGGTGGTACGAGTGAAATCGGGGTGACCCGATCTATCTATTGGAGTAATAAAACAATTTTGGCCGGAAATTTTTCTGGTGACCGGAACTTGGTCGGGAGATAGTGGCCGGATTTAGGGTCGTCGGTGGTGAAGGGTAAGAGAGAGAGAGAGAGAGAGAGAGAGAGAGAGAGAGAGAGAGAGAGAATTTGAGTGTGTGTTTTTATGTGTAATAAATGAAAGAAATGAAAAAAATGAGTGTTTAAATGGTGGGAGGAGCTAAAGTTGGTCCAATGAAAGTGTAGGGTTAAAAATAAAAGTTTAAGGGAGGATTAAAATGGACAAATTGCAATATTTTATGTCAAAATGGTTTGGGGCTCATTCGACGTATCAAACGAACTCAAAAAATTACGAAACTTGCGCCATCGTTCACAAAATAATTTTTCCAACAAAAACGAGTATAAACTTGCATACCTTATCCGAAATCAATATTTTTTGACAAAAATAATTCGTTTCGTGCTTTCTAGGTTGTGCCGGTTCAACTAAAAGTTATGATTGTATTTTTTTAGTATGTTTCCGGTGCAAATTAAAAGTTATGATTGTATTTGTTTAGTATGTTTTCGGTTTATTGTTTAATTAAATATTTGATAACTAACAAGTTTATTAAATAAATGTCGAAGTTTTTAGTAAAATTTCAAAAAGAACGAACCGGTAAATAACCGATAAAAAATCAGAATCCGAACATTTATAACCGAAAAAAACGATCCGGTAAAAAATCAATAAAAAACCGATTCCGAAAATTTATAACCGAAAAAAACCGATTCCGAACATTTATAACCGAAAAAAAACCGATTCCGAAAAACCGAAACTGAACCGAAACTGCTTATTAGAAAAACCGGTTTTTTTAAAACCGGTTTTTCTAAAACCGAAAACCGGTTTTAACCGGTAAATTTGCATTATAATTACGTTTCTTAAATATATATATCTATGTGACTATAATTACGTTTCTTAAATATATATCTATGTGACTATGTTATAAAGTTATTTTCAATTTGTGTAATTTTTTATCCTATTTTGAAAGTAATAAAACAATTTTGGCCGGAAATTTTCTGGTGACCGGAAACTTGGTCGGGAGATAGTGGCCGGATTTAGGGTCGTCGTGGTGAAGGGTAAGAGGAAGACTTTATGTATATGAGAATTTGGAGTAGTATATGAGATGAGAGAGAAATTTGGAGTGGTGTTATATTTATATTGTGATACATAAATGAAAAATGAAATGAAAACAATGATGTTTTATAATCGA